>BPLR01014385.1:0-38000 GCA_021605095.1 Caerostris extrusa | reverse complement strand
TCATTCCGGCTGTTGTGAAAAGGAAAAAAGCAAGACATCAAATAATTTAAGTGCCCAATTTCAATAGCCACACTATTGAAGCTCACAAAAGCGTTCAATAATGAGATGAGATTTTTTGTTATTTTCTTTCTTTGAATTTTACAGCGTGACTATTGTTTTTCTATTAGTATCGAGTTATTTAAAAGCGTGTTTCCTCGCTTTTACGGAATAATTACTCTTTAATGACAGAGTAAAAACAAATTGCTTTTTTAGTGTATTTAGGAACGATCTGTTTCAAGCATTTGTTTTTTGTATTTTTATTCTTATTTTCCTGTTTCTTTGTAAAGATGAAAGCGTTGCATCCATTATTTTATTTAACGTTTTGAGAAGAGAGTTTGTGTTCTCGTTGTAAGCCAAATAAGTTTTTAAATGATTACTACTAGTAGTATCTTTTTAAATCTGATTATATCAGACACTTTTATTATGTAGTTATATGTTTTTTACTCAACGCTTTCTCATTATTCAACATATTCCTTATTTGAACCCAAAATTCTAAAAGAGATTCCCCATTTTTTTTTTATTATCTTCAACGTTTTATGATCGAAGCAGTACACAGATATTAATTATCCTTTCAAAAATGTAGTATAGAAGAAGTGATTAAACATGGCCAAAGCTATGAAATTCTTGACTGTAATAATACACATAAAGTTTACTGCAAAATCTTATTTCATCACAAAACCTTTTAAAAATTCTTATTGTATGTTAAATTTGAGTAATTATTTCAGTATACCTAGACATATTTTTAATTTCGAGGGAGATCTTTTTATTTTAATACACATCCCTTAAATACAAAATATCTACATGATAATTCTAAGAAAAACAAATCAAATAGTATACAATAATGAAATCTGCCGCAGCATGTAAAATTTAAATAAATTAGAAAATCATTTCTTAAAATTTGTCTGGTGAATAGAAAACAGAATTATGTGCCTTATAATCAGAACTTGATAATTTAAACTCGACGAAATTTTTCCAAGTCATGTTTTTATGAACATCCAAACACATTTAAGGATTATAAATTAAAATGGAATTAGTAATAAAAAATGTGTTGCTCATAGAATTAATAAATGTTTTCTTATCCACCAGTGTAGTTTAAAGTTCTTATCAAAACATTTTTTTAAATCTCACAAGATTGGCCTTTTGTAATCTGAATGTTTACAATTCACAAAAATATTTTCCAAATTTTGACACTTCACGATTCTTTTTTCTTTCAATTTAATCTTTTTTTAACAAGTTACTATGTTTTGGAATATTTTTCCCTACAAGTTAAAAAAAATTCTGCCCAAAACATTTATTTATCATGTTTAAAAATTAAAATTCATATACATAAATATGCCATTTATAAAGATGTTATTTTTGATGTTATTTATTAATATAAAGTTTATTTTATAAACATTATATTACATTTCATTAAATTAACAAAGAAATAATTCATTGTAAAAAAAAAAAAAAAAAGGTTTTAATCGATTCAGTGAAACTAAGAGTAAAATTTTTATTTAAAAAAATTACCTTTTCTCATCTCATTACTAAATACTGGTTTTGCAACCAATGAAGGTTTTTACCATAAACATGCAAAATATAAAATTGTATCCAAAATAACAAAACTCTATCACAAGTATTTTCTATATAGTCAAAACCTTCGTACAATCCCACCTTTTATGAAAAAACATGTTACTTATGTTCATCCCTACAGTCTATTTTTAACCTGTTATATTTCGAGATAAAATATATCAGAATATATAGACTCTAGTATATTTGTTTGAATATGAGTCGTTTAGAAGTATATAAAAAGCTAGTACCTCATTGATGGTAAGATGGCCTTGCTAACGCTAATTAAAAATTACATATTGCCAGAGTCAGATAAGCATAAGTATGAAAATACTCGCTGTTCGTCGTGAATTAGTCAATTTACCACTAAAGTGGGTGTGCCTATCTTTTTAGCCCAGCTGCCTTTTCTTGGTATCGGTCTGCCGACTATTTACGAAACTTAAAAGCCCACCGTTTTGTTTTTCTAACAATAAAAATCATAGAAGTCTTGCCCGATCTTATCATACATTTCCAGAATCCCCTAGGGAGTCAGCTTCTTCACTGACGGACGTATCTCCTTACCACAAGAGGTAAAAAAACACATGTATGCCTGTTCGCAACTTCAGGCAGCCGGCAACTCGCAGCTTGGGGAGGGACTGCTGTGGTAAGCCCTGGACCCCCTTTTGACCTCCAAAGTGTGTTTCTCTGTCTCCCTGGGCTACACCAAAGTGGGTTCAGGATCATAAAAAGTCAGCTTCAAGGAAGAAGCCAAGTGGATTGATTGGTGACACACGGAGGTTCCTCCTCCCCACCCCACATGGGTTTGCCTATTAGAGTTCAATGGATTCTAGTTACAAGACCGACTTCGGTTTGCTTGAGGGCAAAAACTATAGGACAAGGCATGTCAGACCCCATATGGATGGATTAGACAAGTTATGGAGAAAATGAAAAATTATGTGGATGGGTGGTGAGTTATTGGGAGTCGTAAATTAAGTGGTGTCATTCGAAAAGGTGCGGAATACAGTAAGTAAAGGTTATTATGGTAAAAATGAGCATGTTGCAGTATGTTATTATAAGCAATCCAATGTGACTAGGGAAGGGGGAGGCAAGTAAGAAGGGTCGAGTTAAGGGTTGTAAATAAAAAGTGGTGGTGTTCAAAATGGAGTGAAATACAATAAGTGAAAAAGGGTTGAAATGAGACTAGTGTGTATGGTTTGCATATGTTATCCCCTTTAATCATAGAGATGAAATTCTCCCACTAACACTGTAGTACAGTGGAAATAGACCATAAATAGAAATAATAATTTTTATAATTTTTACAAAGAAAATTTTTTTTTTTAAAGATTAAAACTGAATTAATTCCATTCTTATGAATTTCAAATAATGACTAAAAACTGTATTTCAATATTCGATTATTATATTAGTGATTAAAAACTGCATTTTCTTTTAAAAAATAAGTGTTACTTTTAACCAAATATAAAATGTTGTATGCTGAATTTAATTTCTTTTAACGACATCTATCATTTCATGTTTATACCTATTACATAAAAATTAAATGTTTATAACTCTTTTATCAACAAAGAATTTTTGAATTTAACAATAAAAAATAAAAACTGAAATATCTCCGATTGCCAAAATAATGCTTAATCTTGACAAATGTTTATTGAAAAATTCAGACAACTCTTTTGAAAACAAAAAGATAAAATGTTTTTGTATTTCTTTTCAAAGTCATGGAACAAATAGAACATGTTTTCCTTTCTCGAGTTTTCAATTATTTTGCAGCATTTTATGGGAATGCTCAAAAATCGTACAAATGGTGCTTCTTAGACCTGTTTTAGCCTAACTGTTCAGATTTTACTAAACTCGCTTCTTAATTTGTCTATTTTAGTGCTGTTCAACAATTACTTAAAAAACGATAAACTACTACAGATTACTTTACTTTCTAAGTAACATAATTTTAACTCATAGCTTCAAATAACTGATGATTTCAAAATAATGTATTTTTAATTCTACTTTTATTTAAAAATGTAGTGATGCTAAAATTCTTACAACATGACGATTATTGCAATTACTGTCATTCGTAGTATGTCATCTGCTTCTTTTCTTCTGCCATTCACGTGCTTCTATATTTTCCTTCTCGCTCAATTTATTTTTAAAGTTAAAGCCATTTTATTTAATATTATGTATTACTTATATGATCATTCACTGTTTTTTTTTTTTTTTATTATTTTCAAATTTGTGAAAATCGATTCAAACTCTAGATCGCACATGCCATATCCCGATTTTACTTTTTAAAAGTTATATAATAGAAAAAAATGATTTGTAAGATTAAAACAGGAGATATTTATTCGGATCTAGTTTAAAATAAAATACTAAATGTTTTGTTTAATGTTTTAAAAAATTTATTGCAGACTAGGAGAAAAGAAATTGCTATCTATTTGTGTAATGTCCCTATTTGTGCTATTAATGTATTTCTTTTACTTAACCAAAAACTAGAATGTTGGCTATGAAGAAATTTAATTGTTTACAACAACCGTTTGAAGAAGTTGCTGTGACAGTCGCTTATAATATATTAAAATTCATATTCCTATTTGGATATATTTGTGAAAAAAAACATTTACAGGCATGCATATTAAAAAAAAAAAAAAAAAAAAAAAAAAAAAAACACCTAAACATCACATTTGCGCTGAATACTACAAAAATTGAACTAAGTTCTGTAACGCTTATTGAATTTATTTAATATCATGTATTATAAATTCATCGTTTGCTTTTTTATTATGTTATTTTTTTAATAATATAGTTTACATAAATAAGCATGCCTTTTGGTCTTCTTGTATGATGAAACAAACCTATGCATCTCAAAAATACTGCTAGTTTTATTACTATTATTATTATGGTTACATGAGAAGAATTCTCCTGAACTCAACGTTTTTATATATTTTGCAACAGTAACAGCATTTTGCTGTTATTATAACCACGCCCAACACTTTATCAGCAGCAATAAATTCGAGACCAAACAACGACATACTTCCGTTTTTTACAAACAAGCTGGAAGCGTAACAAATTAAAAGTACGGATTAGAGGGACCTTTCTACATCGAAATTGTATTTTAAGCAATTTAAAATTTTCTGCCGTCACTGAGATCATTGAGACCATTGTTAAGTTGTTTTTTTTTTTTTTTTTTTTAAAGCAGAAAAATTGGGGGAATAGAAGGTAGTAATACGACATGCAAATTAATAAAAGGAAATTTTTTTGTACATTATTTAAATCAATAAGAAATCATGTTAAAATTATTAGATGGATAGTTTAATTTTTGAAGTTTTTAAGTTACAAGATGCCATTCGGATATTGTAGAAAATATAAAAAGTAATGGATTAAATGAAATTTGAACGTAGAAAAGGTTGCATGTTTTAAGTACTAATTGCTGTAAACAGGCATGCGCAGACCGTCTTCCGAGTTACTTTACTAGAGGTCCGCCTTACTGTATAACAATTTTACTTTCAAATGAAAGACTAAAATATGGCTCTAAATTTACTTTATTTATGTTCTTAACGTCTGTGGGCTTCCTGTTCATTTTTTCCCTTGCGAGCACGTGATCAAGTGCATGCGACCCACGGATGTTAGAAGTCTGTGCCTCCTTGATCTAGTGTGAAGAATTTCAGTGGTATGCTAGTAATAAAATGAGTTGTAAAATATGGAAAACTGTAAATTATGCTGTGCCATTCAGTAACTAAAGAGGGATAATACGAAACAGATGTGTGGTGTGAATTTGCTATGTGTTGTTTAAAATAGCAGAAATCAGTGGCGATGACTTATGAGTTAAAGAGATGAGCGGTTGTAAATCAAAAAAGGTATTATTACAAGGGGAGAGGAATGCAAATGTAAAAGGAGTTACTGGTTTGGTTATACTCAAAGTGAAGTGTAAATTGCTTATGTATCATTTTGAGGTAATAAATTCTGTGGCAATGAGTTACAGCTCGTAATTAGTAGTTCATATTTAAAATGGATCTCTGATTAATGAGAAAAGAAGTGAGAGAATTAGGAAATAAATAAATTCGAAAATAACAACATAGGATATGCTTATGGAGGAGTATCAAATATAGCAGATAAATATAAATCATTTATTTAATTGGGAGCATTCTTTTAGCCTGTGTAAATGCCAAAGAACGTAAATAAACAACAGCATTAGTGTAAGAATTAAAATAATTTAAATGACTTTGGTAACCTGGGATTATGTTTTTAAATTAAATTACACATCGATAAAATTGCTATTACCATGAAACGTAGGCAAATTTATCGCTATTGTTTTCAAAATGATTATATTGTTAATATTAATTTTTTTGTTGCTTTTATTTTAAAATAAAGCAAAAATGAAAGATTAAAGATGGTTTTTGAAACTTCAGCTCTCACAATATACACTGGTGTTTTTTTTTTTTTTTTAATTTTTGTATCAAATGAAAATTGAATAAAATAATCAAGATTCGAATTTATATCAAGATGCCTCCAAAATGTTCAATTATATTACACTAATTATGACGCAGATGTTTTATTTTACACTTTCAAAACGAAATAATTTAATTATAATTAAACCTATAATGAGTAATTAAATTGTAAATGTAGATTTTTTCAATTTAGCACATTTTCAATTTTTAATTTTATTTCTGAATAGCTCTACTATTCTTAAAATTCTAGGAATTTATTATTATTTTTAATTTTTTGTTGTCATTTTCAAGACTACGACTTTTTTAAGCACTTTAGAGAGTTAAATTACGAATCATATGAATAAAAAATATGCATAATATAAATAATTGTTATACGTCAATAGCTTACAGTCTTGTACATTTAAAGATGAATGTATTCACTCATGGCTACCCAATTCCTGTTAACAATAGCTACCTATAAAATTATGTCGGACTTAAAAATGTCTTCCATTCACAGTCGCCAGTTTTTTATTTTTCGCTTATACAAAGCATTTCCTTGTGATTAAGTTTATTAAGCTTTAAATATAAATCAAATATAATAAGTTCCACAAGCAAGTTACTAAGCTAACTGAAGCAACTTTGGCTGGCGAAATAATATCTAATCATAATTCGATCTCATGCTACAACGGAAAAAGCTCAACTACATTTTAAAAAGGCTGCATGCAAGCCACCCGAAAATATCGCTATTTTTACTCCTTCTGATGGAGCCGAGATAAAAGCACGCGAATCAAGAGAAATTCGTAATTACATTGCGCTTTATGATGAAATAGAGTGGCAAGCTTTATCAGGCTGTGCATTAGCGATGCCTCTAATTACTAGTGTTTAGCTTCAGATATGCCACTGCAACTTTCATCACCCTGCAAAGTAATTAGGGAATCTCAATTTTGGGTGATGGAAATAAATAAAACTGATTAATAACTTCTTACCGATTTAATAGAATCACCTATGTTGCTGAAACATTATCTATTCAAGCCCAAAAATTTTTATTGTATAATTTTTAAGAAAAACACGAATGGCTATTTCATTTATTATAAATTATAATTTATTAAAGTATAATAACTATAATTTAGTATAGTTTTATATAAGTCATAATACCATTTTTTTGTTTGTTTGTTTGTTTTTACATTACTACATGATTAATTGTTTAAAAACTAGAGATAAGTACCTTATATTATGAGTTATTATATCAATAATACATTCACAATGTTTATAAGTTACGACGAGAGAATTAGATTTTTTAAATTTTTATAAAATATTTTTTTTCTCCTCCCATTTTTTACTTTGGCAGAAAAACTTAAAAAGATTTATAGACTGCATAAAATTCTTCCCTTAACAAAAGATTTCTCGTAACAATAAGTAGCAAAATTTTATCTAAGTATATGAATCTTCAATTCGAAATCATTTGAAATGAAATATTCGTTGCAATAAATAGTTTTATCAAGGGAACATTATATAATACAATCATCAGTTATGAAACAATAAATAATTTGCCTTATAAATAATCTATAGTATATTTGTTTTCTTAAGTATCTATATTTCCTCTTCTCAATGTTTTCATGGCTTGCAAGTGTCGCAATTAACCCATTTCCGATCCTTTTGAAAATAGGTGATCTGATGTTCCGCAATTTGGAGCAATTGCCCGCCGTTAGAACTTGTTATCTATTATCGTATAATCTGCCATTTGCCTTTAAAGTAGGAGAGAAAGCGAAACGACTCAAACGGAATTAAAGTTAATTGTTGGAATTACAGTACTTCTGAATAAGAAAAAATGTAAGCTAAATTGAGCTCCCTGATGAAACGACATAACAGGTGGGCTGAAAAGTTCGTAGGCTGACACATAGATGGGGCTACTAGTATTAAATCCATATGATTTTTAGTTAGCCCTAACCTTCAAAAGACACGTGTATAAATTTGACAGCTGTTGCACTATTAGTATGTGAGTTATAGCATTTTTAGTGAAGCAACTTTTTGTTAGTTTGAAAAAATGGATAAAAAGGAATTTCGTGTGTTGTAGAAAGCATTGCTTTTTGGCGAAAGAAAAATACTATTAAAGCGAAGGCTTGGCTTGATAAACATTCTTCGGACTTTGCACCAGGAAAATCAACCGTAGAGAAGTGGTTTTTTCTAAATTTAAACGAGGCGAAATGAGCACCGAGGGACGATGCACGCCCCAAAGAGGCTGTTACGGACGAAAAAACAACAAAAGTCCACAAAATAATTTCTGATAACCGTAAAGTGAAGTTGATTGAGATAGCTGAGACCCTAAAGATATCAAAGGAACGTGTTGGACATATCGTGAATGAATATTTGGATATGCGAAAGCTCTGTTCAAAGTAAGTGCCGCGCAGAGCTCACAATCGACCCAAAACAACAATGAATTGATTATTCTAAGCAGTGTTTGGAGCTGTTCAATCTTAATAAACCCGAATTTTTGCGTCGATATGTGACAATGGATGAAACATGGTTCCATCATTTCCACCGGAGTCCAATCGACAGTCAGCCGAGTGGACTGCACGTGATGAACACTAAAAATGCTATAACTCACATACTAATAGTGCAACAGCTGTCAAATTCATACGTGTCTTTTGAAGGTGAGGGCTAACTAAAAATCATATGTATCTAATACTAGTAGCGCCATCTTTGTGTCAGCCTATGAAATTTTCAGCCCACCTGTTACAGGGGGAAAAAAAGGAAGGAATAACTTGAATAGAAGTTTTAATTTTCAAAATTTTCGAAAAACTATGTATTATACCAACATTTCAAAAGAATCCTCTGATATGCCTTTTCTACTTCTTCATATTTATTATTTATTGATGGTAGTTTTAGGCAGAGGAAAAAAAAATAATAACTGAACAGAAAGTTCAAAAACTGAAAGAGTCAATTCAAAAGAACAGTATTTGAAGGTGTCCTATCAAAAATATCACAACTGTTTAATAAAGGATAAACTAAGGCATGCAGTTTTGAAGAATATAAAGTTTCCTATTTATTATTGATTAAATATTAACAATAAAAAATTAATGCTTATATTTTTATACTTTTTTTGTATTTTTGAAGGAAATTTTCTAATTACTTCAAACAAGATAAAAAAAAAAAAAATCTGTTACCTTTATTTTGCAATCATTGCTACTGGTTAAAGTTTGAGATATATAGGAAGAAAATTTATTGAGGACTGAATTACTCTAGAATGAGACGTGCAGCAGTTAGCTGGAGGCAATAGACATGAATAATGGCTTCCACTATCTAACAAAAGAACTTAACCTGAATACGTTGAAGAAAGCAGGCGAGTGGGCAAGACAACCCTCTTTTACGTTATCTCCACAAATTCCATTTCAAATTTTACAGCTGAATGGTTTTTAAATCACTTGCTAAGTTAAAATTGTCCTTTTCATTGGACAAGTATTTACAATTGAGATGTCACCGAAACCCCAACCCACCCATTGTAAGGTAAGAAGAAGTAGTAAACTGATCCAATACTTTCTCCGAAACTGACCCCTCGACCCCCAGCCATATCTCCAGGACAAATAAGCTTCACCTTGCGCAACTGGGGACCTAATTAGCAGAACGTGGTAACGACTCGACTGCAATATATTCTATCTTTAGACCTTCCTTTCTTCTTCTGGCACTAAGCAGGGAGGGAGGATAGTCTCTAAACCTTTGTGTGAGGAAGTTGATTTAAAAGGATGCCTTTCTTTGATAACAGAGCAGCCTCAAAGACCCTGAGGACATAGCCTTCAGACGAAAACACTTTCACGGTGTGGCAGAAGGCTCTTAAAAATTAAACAGTAGGGGTAAAAAGTTTTGTGTGTCTATTTGACGAATTAGAGTGTGTAAAAGCCACTTTTTACGCTGAGTAATAAACAGGCGGCCATGGAGTCGCTGGCCACCCAACAATGTGGAATGGCCACAAAATGCAGCTTGCCCCATCTTAAATCTTTGTTGATGGAATTGATTGAGTAGTTTAGGACAGAAAAGAAGCAATTCGGTACTTTATTTTGTGTGACAACAGTACTTACCACGAACCGCAAAGAATGTCAAATTAAGCTATCACCTGTAAGCTTCAACCAAATATATCCGCTTGTCATACGTCAAATGCATCACTTTAAGGGTTGTGGTTATTTATTTGTGGTCTTAGACTATTTTCATGATTTAAAATCATTAAACATTCTTTGAGCAAAACTACCAAGAAGATCAGTTTCTATGCAATCGCTGTAGTTATAAATTTAAATTTTCAAACGAAGGAATTTTATTAATATTTAATGATGGCATTTTTTTGTTAATTGTATTCCAGTCATTAAACTATACTTAAGTAGAAAGTCTTTCATTTATTGTTAATTGTTGTCTGGTTTATTTAATATTATGTAATTCAGCTTCATTTCTAAAAGTATTATAAAACATATAGAATGCAAAAAAAAAAAAAAAAAAAAAAAAAAAAGGACCCACAAAGTTTCAGTGAAAATGGTAAATGGTTAAAAATTTTTTTAAATACTCTAAACATTGAAGCAGATGTGAATTAAGAATAATCATGATTTAAAATTGTAAAATATTCGGTAGAAAATAAGAGAATAAAGTAAAGTTGAATAGTTACTGGAATATTAAACAAAAAGAAATTTTAAAAATCAACAATTTTATCTTTTTACATGTAAGTGTATACTAATATCTTTTCTTTTATAATGATCCGTAATTTCATAACACATGAAAAAGTTTTATTACAAAAGATAAAAGTTATTTTTAAACCAGAGGTTCACAACCTGTGATCCACAAAAAGTTTGTCTTTGGATATCAAGTTATAAAAACGGGAAGCATGATTGAAAAATAAAACTTCATTTGCCTATGATCTGATCTGAACCTCAAAGCTTAAGTTTCTGTCATCCTTATCAAGACTTCATTTTTGACTCTTCATTAAAAGCGAACACCTATGCTAATTTTTAATATATATATGTGTGTGTGTGTATTCATGTGAATTTCTTCATAAATTTGTTTTTAATACAAAAATGTCGATTCACAGAAAAATATAGCTAAGCAATAAAATGAATGTACTTATATGTAATTCAAAAATAAACGTATTCATGTATAAAAATACAACTTATTATTAGAACTTATTATTGAAAATGTATTTTCGTTTTCTTTTCTTTTTAAATTAATATTATAAATATATTTTCATATTAAACTATATTCTTGCCTTTTCTTTGATTTTATTTAATAAAAGTTTAAATTAGTAAGCGTTTGGTAGGTCGCAGCTAATTTTTAAAGTGGAAAATTGATCTCAAGCGAAAACAAGTTGACCGCCCTGAGCACAAAACATGCGAAGCAGAGATGCACAAACCACGGTTTACAGTTTATTTTTTAGCTGCCCATTAACAAAATGCAGCATGTGTTTAACATATGTAGCTGTAACAATTTTCTCGAAATATGTTGCTGAAATGCTGCCTGTGATGAGAAAATTGTTTATTTAAAAATAGCTGTCTAGAATTGCCTTTCTGATTTTCAAAAAAATAAAATTTTCTAGATTCTATTTAGCAACTCTTCAGCGTTTTGCCCAGATTGCAGATTCAATGCAGCTTGAACTCAATGACAAAAATAAATTTACTGAATTTTATTAAATTTTTATTATTTTGTCTGGAAAAACAACTATAAATCATTAAAATGGGCAATACCTATTTTGTGTCAACATACATCAGTGAACCAATTTTATTGCTTCCAATCCTGAATATAAACAAACCGAAATGTTAAAAGTACTTGAATCAGTTAAGCACTATAAAAAATGAATCAAATAATAAAGTAATTGTTAAATCGATACAATGTCCCACATCAGTTTTTTTTTTTTTTTCTTTTAAGATATGTATGACAAATGTAAAAAAAATATTATATGATAGATAACTTTCCTATTTTAGTGCCCTTTTCATAAACCACCAGTGTTCTAATCATCACGCTCTTGACAAATCAATACATCCGCACTGAAAATTGTGTGTATCGCCCCTATACTCTAAATTAAACGCAAGGCGCTAGACATGCTAATCAAACTCAGAATAGTTTCCAATCCTGGATGCAAATCAGTTGCTTCCAGTAGGCACATTTTCAGACTTGATCGTTCTGCAAATTAAAGTGAAAAACTTTCACCATTAGGCGATTAAGGATTAAAGTTGTGCATTTTTCAGCTTATTCCCAATCAGCAGGAGTCACAAACTAATTACTCTTTCCACTGAGTCAGAATTTTACGCGAGCCATTTTAGATGACCCGAACTGTGGAGAGTGCCTAATAGTTTATGGTGTGCTAAAAGAAAAAAGAAAAAAAAAAATTCGGAAAAAATGTTCTGCTGTTTAACCCGACGTAAACTTCAGCGAGCGTCTAAAAACGATTGCTCTATTCCCTGAAGAACAGAGGCATCATTTTCATAATAGCATTTCTCCCAAACTCAATAAATAGCTCCGGTTAATGACAGTGAGGTAAAAAGGTTCATAAAGTAATGGAGCGATTGCTCGCACTAAATTTAATGAGTCATCTCGCAAGTTCTTGTCTCTTGAAATAATAGTGTTAAGTATAATTTTGGCAAGGCTTTTTCGCTTGGCCTTACCAGCAGACTGGAAGATAAACTCTAGACCATAAGTTTCTCTACAATATACAGATTTGTTGATTCGCTTATCAGGTCTCTGCTAATTGCGCTGTTCTCAGAAAATTAAACTTAATTTTGGCAGTTTCTTTCTCACAGTAGGTGCAACAATTTTTGGTTCATACACTATAAGACAGGCTTACAAAGCTATTTTTGAGGAAAACATTTCGCATTTGTTTCATAGAGGTAGTCTTTATCATATAATGTTAGAATTAAAGCCTTTTTTTTTTTTTTTCTTCTATGGCCAGTTTCTTGGCTTTTACAAATACTTAGGTTTAAATGAATTGAAACAATGAACCCATGAGAATATAGTTCTTTTTAGAAGCATCACATTAATTTTTAAATTGAGTTGAATATTTTGACATTTTCTATTATTCTGTTATCGTTTGCACACACAAAAAAAATGCTTAATATTAAACAGCAATTTTTTTCCTTTATATAGGCGCAAATATTTTGTGCAATAATTTTATTCAAACTTTTATATTTTACTTTGTTTATTCATAGGTCTGAATAAAATTTAGAATTAACATATAACATAAATGTATCTTTAACGTATAACGTAAACCCAGACGAATATAGAAATATCACTTAACATTTGTATATTAGTTTATATTAATTTATTTTGATTAATTTGAAGCTCTATGGACCTCAAATCCATAAAGAGAGAAGGGACAACATATTATTTAATGATGTAAATTAAATCAACTTAACGACAAAAAAAAAAAATAAATAAATAAATAAAATTCAGACGAATTTTTTTTTTTAATGAATACAAACCTTATTTTGTACGAAATTCCTAATTAATTGAAGTTATCCTCTGGTCGGAAAATAATTTCATTTGTTTAGCTACAATGAAATCAAAATCAAAATTCTTTAACCACTTTACAGAGAATTTTCTGATTATTCATCAAACAAACAAACCAATTTTGAAGACAGAATACCTATTTCATAGATAACTAATAAAATTTTTCCAGAAAGAACTTTAAAATTTGTAGTTGGTAATCATTACATTTCAATTGCTTAAGTATAATAAGTAACAATGACATTCAAATAATTTAATTTTGAGTTAAAAGAAACCTGCTATTCATGTGTTTTTAAAATAAAATAACACCAATAAATAACGACAAAGACAATTGATATATGAATTAGGGACTCAGCAGATTTTTATTTTCTTACTCAATTGATGGCACATCAGTGAAAATGTGATTTTCACTACCATAGCAACACATCTTAATCAATTGAATAAAGAATTTGTAGGAAGAGATTTCCTTAATTTATAATTCCATGCGTTTTAAACAAGTAGTATTTAGAAAATTAAATGTAGAAGTTTTTAAAAAATACAAATAAAAAAAGTAAATAATGTTTAAGAATCCGCAATCGTATTATTTAATGTATCTTCATCAAGATGCAAATTTACAAGTTAACATTAGAAGGTTGAGATATGTACAAGTTATAAAAACTCTTAACAAATGCTACAATTTGGCAGCCTTCAGATTGTCTATTTTAACAAATGAATGTTTAAAATTATACGATTTCTATGCTTTCTTATTTGTTTCGTAAATTACAGGTATGCAACAGATAAAAAATTGCCATGCTGTCGGAAATATGTCCTTGTTAGCAAAAGGTTTATAGCGAAATGTTCGATTCAGTGCAATTTGAAGGCTTTTCATTATAGATTGCAAATTAATATGGATTCAAAAATTTGAGAAACTGCATTGTTAATCATTTAATGATACTAGCAATTAAAGGTAACCTTAAAAGGGTAAATAAATGTAATTGTAAAAAAAAAAGTTTAAAATCGATTTATGAACAACCTTTCGGAGAAATTTTTGTTTTTCCATTTCGGGGAGGGGGGAGAGTAATAGTTTACATTAAAAATAAACTTTATATTTCGGGAAGAGAAGTAATTAGTTTGATGATCAGCTTAATATTGTTTTTATTATTCAATTGTTTCATCTATTCTAAATATCAAGAAAGAAATTGGCACGATAAAGCCATACTCGAATTTAACTGCCTTCATTAATTAATAACAAATTACTTCATTTTCATTATGATTAGTATAAATTATTGAAAACGTTTTCATCTTAGAATTTTTTGAACTGTAGCTTTATTTTGTAAACTTTTCTATAAAGATTATGGTAAAATTATCACGTAGGAGGTTTTAATAAAAACAACATTGTAGCAAAATTAATGATTCTGTACTTCTCAAATGGTACTGGAAATAGAATGATTTTTTTCTTTTTTTTCTTTAAATAAATCTGAAAATGTATATACGTTTTCATTATCATTTTACATTTATTTTCAAGACAAGGCTAAAGGTTAATTTTGCTTTCTTGTGAACTGAAACATTATCATCATGTATCAGGAAATATTTTCTTAAGTATCTAGATGGGTGATGTCGCGATGACTATTGAAAATACTTGGCCCAAAAATCAAATCTTCCAAGTACAAAGAAAGGAAAAGAAACAATTTACAAGAAAGATTAAAGCAGACAGACGAAAAGAAAGAAAAAAAAAAAAACAATGGCATTCAAGAAATAAGAATAACTGCGTAACCGTTTCAGTAGATTACATCAATGAACATTATTTAAAAAAGTAAACATTTAAATAACAGAAAAAAATATTTCTGTTTTATTGATGACTAGAAGATCAGATATTCTGTCAAAAATGACATGGATGGATCCTACCTACGTAATTTTTTAATTTTTTTTTTTTATCTTTTTATTACATTTATTTCAAAAACACGTTATTACAAAAATCGCCTAGTCACTGGAGCAGAGCCACCTATTGACAAAAAAAGTTAACGCTTTTTTTTCCTTTTTTTTCCCCCCCCGATTTTCTCAGAACTTTTTTTTTGTGTGTGTGTGTGTGTGTACTAGTGAAATTTTGTTTCCTTTAGAACTATAGAACTAGTTCAATTATAGAATACATTGATGTAACCATCATTCTTGATTCTTTAAATTTAAAATTCTGTCTGTGTATTCTGAAATTCTTGTCTCCTCTATAGTTTCGAGCAGTCGTTACTTATAACCAATCGTTGCTTTTATGTTATAGACACTTATATAAAATGGCTTATTGCAAAAATATTATAATCAAACTCAACAAAAATTTTTAATCGCAAAGTTTTTTAATATTAATAAATACCATTAATTTAATAAAACAAATAATTACTTTCATACTCACAAGGCGATTTTGTTACAGTCTGTATAAAAACTAAACATAAATGAATTACAGATCAAATAAATGAGACTGTATCAGACTTGAAGGTGATATTAGTGAAAATAATCAGCTATGAATCCACTTTATTGGAAACCTGTTCACTTACAAACTGACGAAACATAGATCTTGGCTTACTTTTAAATATAAACAGAAGAAGGTGTTCATGCGCACTATAAACAAACGAATGTACATAATTCATGACAAGGCTGAACAGAGACTATTAAAATTTCAAGAAATACTTCAAGACTAATCAAACTTTTTCGATGACACCTCTAATTATTTGAGCTCATTTTATAATTAGCATCTCACTGTATAATGTATTGATTATTACTACGTGCCTGAAATTGTATTTTTAAAAGGAAAAAAAAAAAAAAAAAAAGGCTGAAACAAAGTGGAATACTGGAAAGGATTACTCAGGAGATCACTATAGGATAGTGATTATTCACAATTTTGAGAAATATATATCTTAAAATTGTTAATTGTATGTTGTTATAAATAATTCTACATCATAAATTTTATAATATTTTCCTTTTTTTTTTAATTAATATTGTTTTTTCTTAGAAAGTCAATGACCCTATTACCATTTCCTCTTTCTTATAATTAGCATCCCACAGAACACATTTCTCTCAAAATAATGGAGCGATGATTAGTACAGTCCTATAATCTTCACTTAAATGAAATGAATTTTTTTAAAAACCTGTAATATTTGTGTAAGATAAAAAGAAAAGTAAAAGTAGATAAGAAGTATTTTTTTGCCAATGAAAAAAATAACATTCTTCTTAAGTCATTAGTGTAATTGACAAAACGGACACATAATATAAAAAAAATGTCGTGGCAGTAATTTATTATATTTTAATTCGCTATTTTTCTTGAGTTGCGGTATTTACATTTTTTAAACAGAAGAAACAATAACGGCATTTCTTTCATAGATTCATCCAAATTCCTTGGAACCAATTAGCTGCGTATTTAAACATGTAGTTAATTGAATTCGTTCTCAGAGGAATTCATTTATGAAATTCTTCCTAAAATATCACATCTGAAAGATTTCACGCTTTTTTTTTTTTTTTTAAGCCTGAAAATTATATCATTAATCATTAGTTGCTTTTCTTTTCTCCTCATCAAAGAAAGTAAACCTGAGTTGCAATTTTATTCAACGGAAGAATTTAATTAATAAAGGGAGGGGGAAAAAAGAGTTTTTTTTTTTTTAAATCAATTTTCAGACCTTTCAATTGTGAATTAAAAATGCAGCAATAGTATAACCTTAAGATAGACGTAGATATATAAAACACTGAAACATATCCCAAAAATTTGTCAATAAAAACCAATTATATTTAATTAAGAAGACATGGTTTCATTAATTTGTATAATATGCATTCTATGTTACAAATATGAGTTTTTATTTTCAACATTCTAGTAAAACTCGTGTTTCATATAGTTTTTATTGGGGACTTGGTAGAGAAATGTTGTAAGCCGATATTTACATCTTCATTAAATTTTTTTAACACGCTTATTAATCACGAAAATACTGCAAATACCCAATTATGATTTTTAAAAGTCCGCGTAAAATTTTAATTTAATTTCTAATTTAATATTTAATTTTTTCTTTTCTTTTATTTGCTTATGATTATACAGGAATTAGTATATCTATTGATGCTCATGAATTAATTTTAATACTTCGTTACTGTTTAACATCACCTGAACTGATGATGACGTATTATTTTAGTCCTGAAAAATGGAATACTCATATTTCCGATATTGAGGTCTTACCATCTAAAGCTGCGTCTTCTCTTAAAAAGTGAAGACGCAGCTTTTTATATTACAATACAATTTAATTTAAAGTAATTAAAGAATTTGATGCGCGATACTAATGAGTGAGCGTTTTAGTACTTGGCTCTGTTCTTGTCACAGAAGTGATTAGTCGAATGATTTCTATTTAATTCTTTTTTCGTTTCCATACTTAAAATGTGTTCACAAAATATACATTGATCCATACTGGCCTGTGCTTTGGTCTAGCTACATTTTATGCAATGCATTTTTACAATGAAACATGTTTTTAGTATTAAATAGAGCAAAATTACTTAGATAGGAATCCTACATCCGAACTTGACAAGGGTTCTTGGTTTTGCAGTTTGCAATAAAAAAAAAGAAACATGGAATAAAATATTCTCAAATAATAAAAAGGGATTTTTCTTATTAAACTAAAGCTGAATAATTTCCATGGTTTTTCGTCAATAATAATAATAATAAAATTGTCCATTATATTTATAAAGTAAAATTGAAACATATAAGTATAAGTATTGAGGGACTTCGGTCTGTGATCCTCTGGTTTAAGATCTCCAGCGTTGACAACTTGCATTGTGTGGCACCACTTCGTCGGTCAACACTACCCCCTTCGTAGGGGACCTCCCAATGCCTTCCTGAAATGCAACCCAACTCAACGTGGCATCTCGCTCAGATAATCAGTAAACAAATTTGAGGAATACCCTTTCACCACCCTCATTCTTCAGTTTTTACTGCATCGGTATCTCTGCAACTCTCAAAAGTGAATTTTCTTCATTTAGAAACTCGTGAAGATCATTTCGTGTCTTTAACTATTCGAGACGCTTTAACTATCAGGAAAAAATGACTTCTGCATATAAAGTAGATGGAGACTCTTATACGCAATCGTGGTCAGAGTACTGGTGCTCTATCTGTTAAAGATAAATTTATTTTCTACTTATATACATTCCTTATGAAATAGTTTGAAATTTTATGAAAGATTATATTTTATGTAAAACTTTACCTTACGTGTTATGTAATCTTGTCTGAATGATAGCTAAAGATTTATTATTAAACATAAATTTAGTAATATTACAATAACATTGTAATATTACTACATTTATGTTTAATAATAAATAATAATAATTGAATAATTAATAATCATAATAATATAATAATTTATAATAATTGTACTATTACAATATAAATTTTAATTAAAAGCATAAGAGTAAAAATATTTTATTATCTGTGTTTGGTTTATCAAACTGATACCAATATTTTTTGGTTTATTTATAGATTACTAAGGTTGTAACTTAGGCTTTGAGATCAAATGGTTATATTCATAACTTATGAAATGCGCTATTTATATTTGTGACTTTTTTTTATTAAAATTTGTTCTTGTCTAAGTGGCATTCTATGAATATGTGGATGCTACACATTTGACTATTATAAAGTTACATTTTGTAAATAAAATGTCAAAGATCCTAAAAAAAAAAGTACTGTGTCAGAAGTAGTGATATTTTGTAGGAAAAAATGTTAACAAAGTTTATTATATTTTGTGGGAGGATATGCACTCAACTAAAAGAAGACTGAAGTCTTCATTTTGGTTGTAAGAGTTTTGTTATCAAGATGTGTACTAAGATTTTGATATATTTGATGAGCGTGTAGAAAAAGTACTGTGTCAGAA
This sequence comes from Caerostris extrusa, assembly GCA_021605095.1. Classification (NCBI taxonomy): domain Eukaryota; kingdom Metazoa; phylum Arthropoda; class Arachnida; order Araneae; family Araneidae; genus Caerostris; species Caerostris extrusa. Next base: position 18,682 of record BPLR01014385.1, on the reverse strand, counting down.
GTAGTGATATTTTGTAGGAAAAAATGTTAACAAAGTTTATTATATTTTTGTGGAGGATATGCACTCAACTAAAAGAAGACTGAAGTCTTCATTTTTGGTTGTAAGAGTTTTGTTATCAAGACGTACTAAGATTTTGATATATTTGATGAGCGTGCAACACATTCAGTTTTGTTGGTTTTCAAAAATATATATTTCTAGTTCCATTAAATATTAGAAAAAAAAATCCAATGTTTATAAACAAATAATAAGTCCTGGTGCGAGAAAAACATCTTAAGTTAAGTCTTCCAAATATCTTTTGAAGCGAGATTTTTCTAACTTCGAAGAGAGCGAATTCCTTTTCCCTTGCATTCAAATTAGATAAATGTGTACGATGGAAAATATTCGAAGGCGCACTTTCCTGACTTCCCCAATACATCAAGTAAACAGAGTGTTTTTCTCAGAAAAAATGCATGAAAGTTTTCTGCTTATTAGACGAAGCATTTCCTTTACCCAAAAAGAAAATTCCCATAAGGGGTTTGCATCGTGAGAGAATATCTAAAAAGTCAGGTAGAAAAATTTCGGAGCGGAATTTTCGACCGCGAAAAGTGAAAAACCGCAATTTTGCCTCGGGTTTTATGTGGTTTGATGGCAAATTTGAGCAACGATTACACAAGATAAGATCATCGAAGATTTAGAATAACTGACCCACGCCATCACTCAAATCCGGCTTCAAAATATTTATGATGCAAGAAGTAAAAATCAAAGTGACGTTTAAACACAGCAAATTGAATCGAAACAGTGATATATCGCACTGATCACTAATAAATATCGCGATGATCGCATTGATATAATTGTGTAAGATTTATCGATTTAAATGTGAGGAAAAAAATACTAATAAAAGGAATTTTTTATATAAAAAGGGAGGTTCAATGCTCATTGAATGTTTTTGGTAATGCAATATGATTGCTTTTTTTTATCAATGGCTGATTTTTTTTTTCTTTTCAGCTTCGTGCATTCTGCGTGTTTTTGTAGACGTTTTTTGATATACTTTTTCATAACGATAAAATTACTTGATAAGGAGATTAAAATCAATAAATTTTTGCTAATAAGATGTATTTATTGATATGAAAATATTGACTTGACAAATTAACTTATTTTGTACAGTCATAAAAAAAAAATTTCTTTGTTAATCAGTGATATGTTTTGGCTTGCTTTTTATGGGGTTCATTTTTTTGTGACATATATTCCCTCCATATTCTCCAGACTTTTGCTCCTTCTGATTACCATTTGTTTCGATCGCTGACGCATGGTATGTCTGAACAACACTTTTATAATTAATCAAATCAATTTTAATAGAAGAAAGAACTATATTTTTCTATTAAAATTGATTTGATTCGTCAATAAGACGAGTCGTTTCTTCAACGAGGAATGGTAAAGTACAGTCTAGCGATGGGCAATATTTTCATTGATGTATTAATTAATATTTTTAATGAAATAAATGCTTTTTTTTTTGAAGAAAAATACACGCATTTAAACAAAATATACCAACTTACTTAGATAATTAAAAGATAGGTGGATTTGCTTACATTTATTCAGTTTGTCATTGACTGGATTATTCTTTATAAATTGTGGTTGTCAACATATTATATCATTTTTTTTAAAGCTGGCATGAATGAATAGCAGTGTTGCTAGTTTAGCAACAACTTTGTTTTTTACAGATTCCGTTAAAAGGGATTGGATAAAATCATTTAGAGTTTTATTAATATAAAATGTATTTTAGAGTGAGCTTAAATATGAATTATTTTTAGATAAAACATTTTCATTTAAAGAAATTTCTGGGACTTCAAAATGTAAGTAAATTATAAAAAATTTTCTTCAACTGAAATTTTTTTTATAATAATACTTTTTTTATTTTTAATTCCTTCTGAATAAAAAAATCTCTGGCTTTTCAAATTGAATTCAAAAATGTGAATACTTAGATTATCCTGAAACATAATTTTCATTAAATTTTTGGGAAAATCTAATGAAAAATGACAACAAATGGTACACACACACAAACCAAACAAGAAAACTTTGTATAAAAAAAGAACACAATTGAAAATATTTGTTTTACTTAGAAAAAATTGCGTTTCATTTAGAAAAGTTTTACCGTTGATAAGTAGGCTTGAAAGAGAAGGTTCGAAAGCTGGGATATTTTGGGAAATAAAGGGCCTTTTATACAAATGTATTTTTCTTAAGAAATTTCTACACAAAAAAAAAAAAAAAAAAAATTTGCAATTTATAGTATATGTAACAAAATGTTAAAAGGGAATGATGTTTCTCAGTCCTTATTTGTTTCTTTACTATCTTTCTTTTTTATTTGACTATTGAACTTTATCATCTGAATATTCGTGCACTGTGATTATAGTACTCAATAACAATAAACCTTATTTTTTATGTTATTGATATCTTTACTTAAGGACACCTGACCGTTAAGACTTCAAGGAAGTGAATTCCAACTGTAGTATCGAAATTTGCATAGCTCAATAAGGATTATTGGTTAACAACCTCTGCAGTCTGAATTTTTATTTAGTACGGTTATGTATCATATAACATTTTTTATAGCAAAAGAGACAATTAGTTTCATGTGATGAAAAGAGACAATCATTTGTTAATGTGATGAAATATTTCTGCAATTAAGCAATTTATTACTGGAATTCGATCCTATTTCCCATTTGTTATTTTTGCATCAGTTTTCATAATTGAATTTTTGAAAAGCAATTTTTAATAGACCGTTTTTCATGAAATTTAGTTTACCTTATCATTTATATTTATTGTAATTATGCATCCTTCATTTAAGAGGAAAGTCCTTGCTCTCTACTAAAAAAAAAACCCTTTTTTTTCTTTACTTTTTATAAAAACCATTTTGTTCTTTATTTTGGTAAATCAAATATTAAAATAATTAAAGACATTGTCACAAAAACATAATCGAAAATGAAGTATGAACTTGATGCTGAGTTTTGGGTACAGAAAACGGATTGATTAAAAAAGTTTATTATTGTAAAAAAATATTGTAATAATATGATTTTAAATGGTATTTTAAGTATTATAGAGTGACACATTCATTTAATTAAACTGAAAATAATAGTATATTCATCACAATAAAAAGTAAACACTCAGTTTTTGTACTAATATTACCGTTGAAACATTTTTCTATTCATTATGTTTTTTTTTTTTTTTTTTTTTTTTAGTTATTAATAATATTTTCTCTGCCAAGATCAATAAATGCCATGTCAGTGCTATAGGATCTAAAGCTGTGTGAACAATTTTAAAAGATCTGACCATTAGTAATTAATTATTTATAGTGTTTGAAGGAATTTTCAAGGAAAATTTCGTTAATATTTGCTGTAAAGTTTATGCTACTAAACTATCTTTATTACTACTTTTTTTAGCTACTACTTACTTAGCTGTAAACTAACTTATCTTATTTCCTTTAGTTTTTTTTTTTAGTTTTTTTTTTATGTTTGAACCATTATTTTTAATACTCTTAAAACTTTTAGTATCATTAATAGTTGTAGTTCTAATTCTGATAGTTCTAACTCTAATAGTTCTAATTCTAATAGTTTTAATTCTAATAGTTCTAATTCTAATAGTTCTAATTCCTTAGATATAAATAACTAGCCATATTTACATTATTTTAACCAAGTTTAGTGCTGGAAGTATCGAAAATTCGCAACGTTAAAAAAAAAATTAGCGAGATATAAAAAATGTGGTTTCATTTTTGTATTTCCCGCCCTAGCTGAGCGTATGTCAATTTTACTTTTAAGGTAATGATAAAAAGAGCATACTAGACCATGGAAAGTAAACCCTGGACGAGCTCACGGCAAAATTTTAATTTGACTGAGGAATTTGAAAGCAGGAAAACAACCTTGCATTGTCGATAATTTTATAATTAGGGACACATTTTTGATATGCCAATGTCATCCTCTAAAATGGTGTTGGGAAGATCATGCTTTCTGGAAGGACTTTCAGAAGCAACGGTCCTACTTTTTGTCTTTCGCGTTAAAGAAAAACGGAAAATTCCGATCGGGAAGAATTGGACATTATCATAACCTCCACTTGTTTTCCAAATTAATATATCTGTGGCGCATGAAATTAATCTTTTTGCACACTAGCCATCATTACTACATAGGGCTAGAAGTGTAATGGACTTGTTTAGTGTTAACAAAACGTTGTAGTTTATTTGTGTCAAAAGTGCATTGAAACGAGATAAAATTGGAGCAATCTGTAGATAATTGAAGGCGGCCAGTTTATTATTAGCATTGTAAAGCTTTTCAGCTTCAGTGTAACTAATAAATAACACTCTGAGACTAATACTGGTGTGTAATTTCCTCAAAAGATGTGGCAGCCATACCCATGTATTATGTCTTGAGTGAAACAGGAGTTGACTGATCTAAAATATAGAATCAAATAAACGGTATTTGTAAAGCTCTAAGTATTGTGCATAGTTTTTCGAGATGTTGAATTCCAACGGCAGAAAAAGAGTTTGTATGCATTTATACTCATAGATTCTTGAGTACTTGATGGAATGGGAAATACGGAAGCGGTGTTGCTATGGTAACCAGACGTCTTTGAACATTTAGAGCTCAAAGGATAATACAGTCTTTTGAGTTCTTGATAAGTTCTCATACTTTTCCTTCTGTAGATTTTCCTGCATCAATTTATTTCAGAAATATATTCCATGTCCATTATAAATTTTAAAATGCAAACACAAAATTTTGATTAAAAAATTGATGCTTTTGATAAATTGGTTTTGTTATATTAAATTGGGAGGACACAAAGAGATTATTATTATTATTAAAGCCCTTTTTCTGCTTCCAATTTAGAAGCCAAAAATATTCTACAAACATTCATTATATATAATCATTAAAAATGAAAAGTTAAAAAAAAAAAAAAAAAAAAAATCCAAACAGTTATGCATCTCAATATATTACACATCCTAAATTTTGTCCTTGAAATCACTAAAAAAAAAAAAAAAAAAAAATGAAATGCAGATTTGATAAACATAAACTTTAGTGACATTTTTTGTTAACGAAAATTCAGTGTTGTTTTAAAAAAAAAAGAATAGAAAAAAAGCAAACCACAATTTAAAAAAATAATGAAATAAAACAAAAACGACTTCATTGAAAATAAATTGAAGCATTAGTAATATTTCTTTCTCTTAATACATTTTTAAAAATGGATGCTAAAACTATTATAAATTATCCACTGAAATTATTTTTTACCAATCTTTAAATAAAAATCAGTTTTATACATGGACATATAAAAATAATTCTTTTAAAAGATTAAAAATTTTCAATTTTGTCAAAGATATGCTCAATTTGAAAGAATATACAATTTCTTAAAACTATTCCTGAAAATTACACACACACAAAAGAAAGTGAGAGAAATAGAGAAAAAGCACAAACAAGAACACCTTTAATAAATGCCTTTTTGAAAAAGTCCTGTTAGCAAACTGAAATTACGAAGCTGTCTTCCAAAAACAGCAAGGAAAAGACTAGAACAGAAACCACAGAAGGGGTGAAAATTTTCTAGACTCCCTGTTTTACTGTGAGTAGAGGGCAGTGTTCTGATCCATTTTTCATAATTCACTTGAAATCGAATTAATTTACACCTCATTGCATATAGTAATATGCATTTGCAAGAGAAATGAAAGTTTCGGAAGCCATATTTGTTTTATAGTTCTTTTAATGCTCGGTTAGAATTTTACGAATTTTTAGAATATATTTAAATACTCAAAGATTTCAAAAACTGTGTTGTACTATATCTTTCTTCGCATTGCATGCTGTAAATTTTCAAATCAGTTTTGTAGTCGATATACAATATTAGTCGTAGAATATGAGGTATCAAGTCACTGCTAAGGTCCCTTGAGATAGGATGCAAAAAGACTCGGTGTTCTGAAATTGACTATTACATAAAACACAGCAGCTTCTTTTTATATCGGCTGGCACATGGAAAGTGAGATATAACCAGACTGGTGATTTAACAGGTCATTTTAACAGTTGGTTTGTTTATAAAGATTGCATGAAAAAAATCATGACTGATGAAATCTATGTAACTAAACGAATGAATGTATTCAAGTATGTTAATTTATTCACTTGTTACACGTAAGAGAGCAAAGTGCAATTTTCAGCTGGAATGACGTTTTAGAATTTTCACTTTCGCTTGTAACTCATTTCTTTTGTTGCCATTTCTTTTTATTATTATTTTTTTTTCCTTTATAATTCTTTAACAAATTTTGCATGCATTATTTTTCCTGGTGACTTTGTAATTCTGTGAGTTTCGGATGCTGGTGAAATAAATATTACCATCTGCACTGTGTCATGTTCTATTGCAAATAAATAAACAAACCACAGAATACCTACAATATAAACAAAATTTAGTTTATATATTTTTAAATTGATAAGCTTTATTTTGAATATACAGTACAATATTCAGGCCTAATTTGTATGAATAAAAACACCTGAACAATTCTTGGATGAATATAGTTTAGAGAAAGATGACAAAACGATATTTCATTATGAAATTAACTCCAATTTTTCGTTCTAAGAACTAATAGATTTAGTACATGCCTGTCTACTCATTAACATAATGCAATACAATGAATTCTTTAACTGTTTCGCATATTTCAATTTATTAGCCAGGAATCTAACCTAACTAACGCAACCGTTAAATACCATGAGCGCAAAGGAGCCAATTAGAGATAAATGAGAGATTCGAAGATGTAACTTCTTTAAAAAAAGATAAAAGAATCGATCTTTATAACACGTACCACTAGTATAGTTTCCTGCGGTACTTTCTTCGGTGCGTGAAAATAATTGGTTCAAAAGAACTTAGGAAACGAGAAGAGTTCAAAAAGTTCTTCTTCCGAGTTCCTACAGGATTTTTATTACCTGAACAAACTCAACTAAAAAGATAAAAGAGTAAATTAACTTCGAACTATGTTTACAAACTACAAATTGAAAATAATTGTTACTTCTTCTAAATCGGGTTGTTTTTAATAAAAGCTTTCCAATTTCTAATGCATAGCATGTAATAATGAGGTAAAAGTATTGTTTTCATTTCAAATGTATTTGCAATTAAGCAAATGAAATAAAAATTCAATGTTACTTTCTGAAGAATAAATCTCAAATACAGTTTCTTAGAATAAATATCCCAGTGAAAATCGAAAGTCTCATAAACTTTTATATCTCATTTGATTAACTTACTTCTTTCTACTAATTCTTGTTTACAGATTTTATTTTTACAAAAGGGCTTGTTCTTTTAAACAGTGATATATTTTCACTTATTGCATGAAAATAATATAAGTAAAATTCAAATTTTTAATAAGAATTATTTTATATTCAGCAATTATTATTTTCACGTATAAAATGCAATTTGATACTCATATATAAGTGCAAAACTAGAAACAATTATATTGATTATTATACATAGAGTTAATTGAAATACATTTATCCCGATTCTTTGGATATCAAATTAAAGGGAATGAATTTTCATTTTTTCTTTAATGAAACGAATCTCAGTTTCTATGCTGCTTTGAAAAATTGGCAATTTTCATGTAGGATAATTTTCGCGCGAATGTATGATCTGAGCATAAACAATATGTTAATGACCAGTGACGGAGAATTATAGTCATACAGGTTTTCGTAATATAGAAAAAGCATGTAACTGAACAAACTATATGTTAAATTACATGAAGCTACCCAGAGCTCAATTGACCGAATGATTCTTGATTCTATTGAGAGTCCTTAGAAACTCTCAATCCTTTTTCTCTCCTTTTACTTTAGTGATTCTGCAGTCGAATCCAAATTCTCTAAAAGTTTATTCTAAAAAAACTTGCACTTGGTCATTGCCTTCTATTTCTTTCTGTACTCAGAAAAAAAAACGAGATCTTTTTCAATGCAGTCAATTTAACTAGGTCACTGACGTCCGTTGATGTGTCTAATAAGTAAGCCTTTAGTAATTTGCATTATTAGCAGGTGACCATCCCACATTTAATTCTTGTGTACGCTCTCATAATTGCCATCAAATCTTTTCTGTTTTAAAGCAGTAACTGCAATGCACCCTGCTAAGAGTCAGATATTGAGTATATTATAGCATGATATAGTCAATGAAAGATGATAAGGCAGTAATGGTATCACAGAAAATAAGAATGTGGTATATATATATATATATCCGACAAATTTGAATTTTTTAAAAATACTTTCTTTATGGCATGACATGATACTTTCTCAATGTATGCTATGGCTTTTCTTTTTTTTCTTCATTTGACTGGTTGCAAAATAGTTTGCCAAAGTTATCCGAGTAAATATATAACGAATTACAATCTTTTCAATTCTTGTCTCTGAAGAGACTTCTATGCGTCTTGTTGGTATCCATTTTATTAATTTAAATAGCTTATTTATTTTATGTCCTTTGGTTCGCAAGTGCACTTAAGTTAAGAAAAGAACTGAAGAGATTTCCAAGCATTAATCATCCTACTGATGCTATTCCACCGAAGACAAAGCGCATTTCACACTTGTGAAGAGAGTCTCCATTGTTTGTTTGGGTCTTGCATGTTGAACCTGTGAAAGTTGCGTTATCTGAGAGGAAAGGTATTTGATAACAGCTTACAGATAACGAAACAGGTCTCTCTAATTCACTTAACGAGCTCTTCGTAATCCATTAAGCACCCCTGCCTCCCCCTCATTATCAGAAACGGAAGGGCTGCACTAGCCTAAAGGCAGGAAATTGAAATGTCTCTCCCTGCATTGTGTGTAAATAGGGTTTTATAAATGCTGAATTATTCCCCCTACTCGGAAATTAGGAAATTTATTACGGGGCTATTAGCATGGCAATGCGATGCGTTAACAAGTGTCGCGTGGTTTTCCGATAATTATGGTAAATGCATTAACGAAGCGATTTATTAGAAAATTTTATTTCGTCATTCATCATTCAACCTGGAGCACTTGATACTATCTTCGTGGAATTGTGTTAACGGTTGGAACCTTAGAGCTCATTTAGAAACTGAATATTTGACTTCAATTGTAATTACAGAATGAGGGTGTTAGTAGAAAATACAGTTTGTTCGAATAGAGTGTTTCATTTAAATTATTAAATTGTATCGTGCTCTAGACTGTCTATCTAATGTAAATGCTAGAATTTACTGAAGGCTATTTTTTGAATAAAAGTAGTAGAGGCTTAAATATTATTATTGCAAAAAGTATAATTATATTAATGCTGCCTATATCTGTAGGTGTATCAAAATTAGTAAGGCTTATTGAAGACCATTACTTGATTAAGAGATATACAGGCCTGTATTATGGGTAGTATAAAAATACAGGTCTGTATGACAATATGAGGATAGTTCCTTTCTAAACTCGATTTCCGTCTAGTATCTCACATAAATAAGAGTTTGTGAGCTTTTATCTGCTGATCTACCTTTGAAATTCTGGGAGATCATCCCATTTGAAATCAGCTTAGGTAGTAGATATGGTTGTAATCACACTGATGAGGTATTTGAACATTGAAATGAACAATTTTTAATCTATCTTTCGTTAATGATGTTTTCAGTATGACGTTTTGAATTATTTGTCATATATCATTTTTGCACTTATCATGGCATTCATAAGTTTAGATTCTAATGTTATATTTACTGTATTTTTGTTATAATTTCCTTTCTGCTGTAATGTTTAGTTTTCTTTCTTAAGTTTCTTTTTTACTGTTTTTAAATAGAATCTTGCTTTATCTTTTCAACTGATAGATGCCTTCAGATCAAAGAGAGTAATATAAGGTATGGATTAAAATACTGTTACTAATATACTTAGTCGGTTAGAAGAAAACCCTCTTTAACTATCATAAAAAAATGTAAGTTTTTAATTTATACAAAAACCGAATTATGTAATTTAGTGTTTTAATTTGAAGAAAAATGTGAACAGTGTTATTTCAAAATACACATATTTCATTAATATGTATATTCCTGCTCTCTCATATTCATTCCCCTTTTACGACATTAATATTACAGCAACAAAATTTACGAAAGTCAGCTCATTAACATTGAAGTTATTCCTGTTAAAATTCAGTTCTTACAATGATAATCATTCTTAATATTAGACCAATCGCTCTTGTATTACGAATGAAACCCACAAACAATCGTCCGTACTACATAAAAAACATGTGTTCTGGATCATTGCATTAACTATCTGTTGTCCACGTCTAAATACCATTGCATAAAGTATATTAAATTGGGACCAGCGCATAACTTGTATAACACTTTGAAAATTATTTACTGCAGTTTATGTTTGAAGTTTTAAAGATTAAAACGTTCAAATTAATGAAAAAATTTTGTATTTTCGTATAAATTCTCAAACAACTGCATTTTAACATTTAAAAGAAATATTTCTATCCTATTTTAGAACCTATTCTCGCCTTATAATTGTAGATTTCAAATAAAGTTGCAGTCCTTTTTACATGTGAAGGATTCAATGTTTAATGATTTTTATTTCAGCCATAACATTATTAAAATATTTTACTTTAAATCAAATAGTTTAATTTCAAATGAGATTATTCGGAGTTTTTACTTAGCTTTATTCTTATTACTTGAATTTTATTTTACAAACTATAAAATTGAAAATTGATTAACATTTATTTTAATTATCCGTATTGTGAGATTTTATTTTTAACAAGCACTCTTATTTACTAAAATGCAATATTTTTTAGCTCTTAAAATATTGAGATAAAATAAAGGGAAAAAAATTTTCCTCACATGCTTTAATCCAATGAAAATTCTACTGCGTAACCTGATTCATGCGCATTTCATATATTTAAAAATATTAGGGATATTCATTTATTCAGGATGGTTTAAAAAACTACTACTCAATCTTTATTTATTATTGATCTTCGAATAGTTTGAGTTTGCCATACATTTAGATAAAACATTCATATGCTAACGAGAATTGTACAAGTTAAAAAAGCAACTAAAAACCCCTTTGAATTTCAAACAGGGAAAAAAAAAGTGGTTTATATTTTAATTTTTAAAACGGCAGTCTATGAATATGATCTAGGACGTTTAATATGAAATTATTATTTTTTTTCCCATTTCCTTACCTGCCTTCTTTCTTTTTTTTTTTCAAAAACGAGGTATCAATTCTCTGAAGGACTCTAACCTTTCTTCGTCCCTGTCATCACCAAAAACTATTTGATCTGGACATTAAACATCAATCGATGAAATTGCAGAGAATAACACAGCATGTATGTTTCTTGTATGGACACGGAGCACAGTGTACCTCTTGAGAAACACAAAGCCCATGTTGAACAACTGGAATAGATCTGGAGCAAACTTGCTTCTAATTCTTCCCTGCTTCCTCCAGTTCTAAAGGTTTTTGTTCGCAAGAGACAGTTCATCGTCGGAACAAAGGACTCTTCTCCATGCTGGAGGACAGGGACGGAAATTGGATTTTAAAGCTTTATCTTTTTTTTTTTTTTTTTTTTTTTTTTTTTTTGATTCTTCAGGGAAGATGGGGGGATGTATCTACTAATAACGGACATAGGGAGGAGGAATTCGATCGAAAACTCAAATGACTTTTCTTTTTATTTCCTTTCAAATTTGTTTATTTTCTCTCAAAAACTGGAAGTGAGTCAATGATTTTATTTTCGATATGTTCCAGCATTAACTATTAATGACGCTGGATAATCCGTGTTCGAAGTATGACGTGATAAGTGATGGAAAGGATTGATTCAGATGCAAATTTATGCTAAGGCAAGACGACGCCATTTATCTCATTATCGTACATTTGAGCCTGGCAGTATAGAGTCGATGTACTCTTTAATTAGTACCTCGAGATGAGGCGAGAGAGGTTAGATTAAATTTAAAGAGTTTTTCGCGATGAAATGGATTTGGGGTAAATAAAAGCTCGGGGCCAAGCTTCGGCGTAATTAAGGTTTACTGTAGAAGCATCGGACTGAAGTACCATAAGCTTAGAGATGGGTTCAAGTTCTCTGTAGTTTAGAAGTCATTGGTTTAGAACCAAACTTTTTAAGATTTTGTAAGACTCAAGGTCCTCAAAGTTCTATTTTGGATCTAAGTGTAAGTTCGTCATTTGATTTTTCTTATTAAATGGTCTCCTTTCTTGACTTAATGAGTTATATTTTACATGTTTATAGATGAAACTATTTTATTTGTGTCAAGTAAAATTTCTTGATATTAGAAGCATCAAAGTTGGCGTTTGATATCGTTTTCATGAATTTATGAATTTATTTTTATTTTTTTTAAAGTTTTATTTCATTTATATCTAACCACAAAAAGGTCGATAAAAAATTTAACAATTGCATGTGTGTTTCATCGCACTTTAACTTAAAAATTTATTTTTATTCTATTTACTTAAGCTAGTACATGATTTATTGAATACTTTTCTTTCACATCACTTTACATGTGTCACTGTTTTTTATATTGTAAAGTAAATACTTATAGTTATATATATATTTTTTCAATAATTTTTTCAAGTACTCATAAAATTTATTTTTAATTCGACGTAAACGTTTACAAACTATAGTAATTTGTTTTTACATTTCGTTTTTTTCCACAGTTAAAAACTGCGATAACGTAGAAAGAAAAGAATAAATTTTGTTGTGCAACGTTTAAGAAGTTTAGAAACTTAAATGGAATAGATATAATTTGTATGTGGCATAATTAATATTAAGGGAATTTTTAGAAATGATAACATTTTATTTTTATTCCTCATAAATTTTCAGTGTATTGTATATGCCTATAGTGAAATAGTAAATTTTTTTTTCGTTTTAAAAAATTTCCAACGGCTGGAACAAAAATAGCATTTAAAAACATAAAATTCCTGATATATCTGAAGTTACCTCTTCAAGATTTATTTCGTCTTCAAACACCCAAATGTCTTAAGTTCGTATTGAAAAATCAGGGTGAATTTCTTATTAGAATCAGAAATATCAAAGGAAGATTATTTTATTCATGAGAGAATTTCAAGACAGATGTTATTATTAGTTCCACAAACATGAAATACACATTAAAGGGAGGGATAGTATTAATTTAAGTTATAAAAATCATATTTCGGAAATGCTCAAAAGTTTAATTAAAGGAAAATAATTTTTGTTCCATGAAAGCCCTACTTTTACCAAGAATTCTTACAACTAAATTGAAATCAAACTGAATCCCCAATTTTCCTCCAAAATCTTACTATTATTTACATCTGCCATGGAACATTAAACAAATTTAATTTAGTTTTACATGAAAAGCAATTTTAAAGCTATTGTTCAACATTCAACACAATACACTATGCTATTTATGACCCCCACATACTAATCGCAAGAATACACACGAATATTCCTTTTCAGATTGATAATTATCGGTTATGTGAGATTCCCCAAAACAAACTTCCCCCAAAACACTTCTTTTGTAGTTCTTCGGCAGCGAAGCATCAATGCGTCAAGCTGTTTTCATGGACTTTTTTTTTTTTTTTGTCCCGTAATATTTAGGCATTTGGGTGGAACTTGCCGAAAGATGTTCGAAAATAACTATCATTACCGTAGTTCAATTAAAAAGAAGAAAATTGAAACATCGACTGAGGTGGCGGTGTATGTCTTCATTTTCGTAGTTATAGGGTAGATGGTACAGCAAACCAAATGCCATGAGAGGGAGAACTCAATAAAAAATAGTCATAATAAATATTATTCATTCTTAGAAATTTTATTCAAGGAATTAGAATTACGGTACCAAAATTTACTGAATACATCTATAGATTACGTTCCGGTGTCAAATTACCTATTGTAAGAGATTTAAAAATATTTTTTGTGGACTTTTTTTTTGTATGATCCATCACAAATTTTGTATTTTCAAAAGTGGCATAATGTACTTTAAAGTTTTCCATGTAAGTTATTGGCTTTACAAGAAAGCCTTTACTTTTAACAATACTTTTAATTTATTTCATGTGATTTAATGAACTGCAAAAATATTCCAGTCACTTCTGGCGTCTTCGTTTTCTGAGAATTTTATTTTTCTATTAGTGAATGTCTAGACAAAGAGTGAGAATCGATGCATGCATAAAATAGCAAACCTCCCTTCCTCTTTAATCATACTAAATTGAGAATTTTCGCGGTAGATAGGGATTTTATTCTTGTCGTCGTATGCTTTGTATAGTTTAGGTAATTTGTTTTGTTACCATCTGATTGTATGAGAAAATACTTTTTCCTCGTACTTATGAATCTTTTAAATAGAGCATTATTGCAAAGAATTGTCTCTAGTGAGGGAAGAATATTTTAATGAATACCATGCTAATGTTCCTATATCGAAAAGTAAAAAATTTTCTTAATTAACAAAACAGGTGAATAACTATTTTGAATAATATATATTCATATAGAAAAAGTTAGCAATTTCAGAACAAATAAGTGCCTCTTCATGAAAAAAAGAATACACAATGAGGAACATCAATATGCAAATGGTATATTTTTTTTGCCAGATATAAATAATATCCCATCCTCTAAGTCATCAAAGCATAAATCTATAAGATAGCGTCTTAGTAATTTCCTACTGAATTGTGATAAGTTAATTCCAAGAAACATTTGTTTCACTAATTGTGACATGCTGCTTCGTGAAGGTAAAAAAAGTTTTTCTTTTCTGATTACGATTTTCACAAAATATTTTCATAAAACCTAATTTGACATAGGAATAAATGCATATTCTGATATGTTTTGGAGATCATAAAAAATTCATAAAAATGAATTCATAATAAGTTTTTCCATCATGTATAAGAGATTTATGTAAATACCATATTTTCCCGTTGAAATATCTTTTATGATCCTTGATATCCCACTTGCATTATAAAATCAAAAACTAAAAATCAAAACTAAATTTTTGTGTATCCAGTAAATCGAACAACATAGTGGGTTTTTCATATTTATTTCCCATAAACATTACATTATGATAAGTTACCAAAAACATACAAACATTTGCTTTTGCATTGCATGTTGTCTGCTGAATAAATTCTATATTTTTATAGGTTTGTGTTACATTAATAGAATATGATAGATTTATGCAATTTCTTTATCATTTTGCAAAAAGAATACCTTTCAGATTAACTTTTGAGGAATCAATAATTAAAAGCAATTCCTTTTTTATGTTCTGTAGTGTCCATCACTGTGAAATCATTATAGTGCATTATATCTGCCCCTTGATGGAAACAATTCTTGAAGCTTTGATGATTTCGATGGACATTTGTTCCAACATCTTTGTAGCCCTGATTCCAGAAATTCTGCCCCATTTTTTTTCACACAAATTTATTAAGTTCTTGTGTCAATAAAGACTCTTGAGTAAAACAATTAGAAACGCCGAAGCTTTTATAACTTTCGTCCTTGTGATAGTCATTCTGATTCTTTTGAGAGCTTGGATTTTCATTAATATCGGTCGATACCAAGCGAAGTAATATTGGCAGATCTTCACTGTACATGTTAGCGAAATTTTGATAGTAAATATTGATTCCTCGTAAGAAAGTACATAAGAATAAAAAAAGTGGTTTTTTTACCAACCATGTGTTTACAAGTGTTATCAAGCAAGGTAAAGCTTTAATCATAACTTTTTTACTGATTAACAGATATTCATGGGTGGTTAACATTGAAACTCTGAGGTATAATTTTTGAATACAAAGAATTTAAGTTAGGATTTACTATTCAAGCAGTAGGAATATTTGCAGAATTTAATGAAACCTTTATAGACCTATTGTAATTGGACTTACACCACAAATTCAGGGATGCTTATTAGTGGTTTGGAATCCACTTTAAACTGTAGGTCTCTGTCTGTTTAGTCCTCGTGTGCCCAAGATGACAGTAGAGCAACAAACCAAACCAAACCTACACCACAAATTAGTGGCTCTTCAATTATTGTTCTAATGGAGGAGGGGGCAGGGAGGATATAGTTCAGATTTAAATATTGCTCCAACCAATCACTTTTTATTTACTTTGGAGTAGTCAGTTTCATAATTTAAACATCGTCCGATGCTCTCAACATCACAGCGCCCACCAGACTTTTTACACATTATTTTAAAATTCTTCTTTAAATTCAGCCAATGTTTTTAATGAGTGTGAAATTATCGTTGAGACTCAGTGAATGAAAAGAACAAAATCTTAAAGTTCTTTTTAGGAAAGGAACTTATTTTAATTAAACTTATTTAAAGGAACTTATTATTTTCTTTTTATTGAAAGGAACTTATTTAAATTTCATTTAGAAAATTGTTGTCTGAGAATGAAATGGTTACAACATTTTGCCATTAATCACTCATTAAAAATTAAAAAGTTTTCCTTTTTTAGTCCCTTTTTCAGAAGGAATTTGTTTATTTGTTGTATGACTGTTTTTGGGGTGCTTTGAAAAATTGTTTGTAATTGTGTCTACTTATTAAAATTAATAACAGACCCGAGGCAACAGGGGACGGAAAAAGGCTATAGAAATAAGATTTAATTTTATTTTGATTTCAATAATTATTTTAATTAAAAATCTTGTATTTTCCACTCTCGGATTGTTCAGATGTTTAAGTTATATTTAACAAAAATGTCTCTGTCTATTTGAAATAATCAAAATGTTTGATTACTTATAAAAATACGATTCAATTTCAAATTAAAAAGCTGCCAATCTTCTTAAAATTGCTCCTTTGTTTTAGGATATTATAATAATTAAGTCGAAGGATTAATTTTCATTATGTAAATTAGGAATAAGATAATTGCAATAGATAAGTCAGTACAATTCGACTTGTCTATAGCGAATTATCCACGCTACTAATTTTTATAAAATGGGAATTACTATTTATTTAATTGACTCTAATTATTATCGTGTTAATTAGGGAAGTATTTAAAATTTTTTTTTTCATTTTTCATCTTAAAAATATTTGAATGTGAAAAAATGGTAGACAAATAATTGACAGTATTGATATGAAAAAACTGGGTTAGAAAAATGAGAGAAAAAAAAACTAGAAAGTTTGAAATAAATTTGAGCGACATGAATTATGAATTGTGAAAGAAGACATTTAAAATATTTAAATATTTAAAAAATGTAGTAAAATTTCTAGTTTTGATAAACGTTATCTAATATATATAAATGGATGCATGTAAGTATGTATGTTCTGAATAATTTTAAAATTATAACACGTAGAATTTCAGTTTTCTCTGAATTTATAATTTTGTTCTAAAATTCATGTGAAACGTTAGATTAATTATTTTTTGATTTAATAAAAACCTTATTTTTTATTGCCATGAAATTTTTACACTATCAAATGGCACCAGACTTAAAACTGGTTAATTATTGAAAAAAAATAAGGCAGACGTTTTATGTAATAGTTTTAGTTATATTTTCAAACTAATCATATTATATTCTTAAAAATAAATGCTTACAGATTAAAGGTGTCAGAAATAAACATAGAGAATTCTTAAATACGAACGATTGTTTTCTATTTAGCAAATTTATATTATTTAAGGCTTGAGTTATTTAAAATCTCAAACCTTTAAAATAAATAATAAATTATTTCTTAAATCGACTTTTCAAAATTTTTATTTCAATAACAACCTATGTTATTTTTAACGTTATATTGTTATCATTTTAAATTTATGAAATATAACTGGCCATTTTCTTTTTGTTCATTTAGTTTTGATTTTGAAGAAATTTTAATACTCAATATTATTCTAAATATTGAGTAATATATATATAAATATTTTTAATTAAATTTCTTGGAATAAGATACATAATGTAGTAATATTAATAAATAATTAATCTGAGTTAAAATTACGCGAGATCAGCTTCCATCATTGCACTGCCAGAGGCTTAATTTGCTGTTAAGACATTAGGAATAAAACTGCTTGCATTTTTACACTTCACAAACACTTAATTATACAGGTGTCTCTAAAAGATATTTCTGCATTTATTTTTCTGATGAGGGGGATTCTTAAAAGCACTTAGGTACTCAATAACTGCCCTGAAAGTGATTTATGTCAAAAGAATTAAAATCTAAACAAACGGGGCACTCTTAAAATAAGTCATTCAGGTTTCGGATGGAAAATTCGAAGTATAGAATGGCACAGGTTTGGTTCTGCTTGAAACTCCACGATTCCTTTAAGAAGTCGTCCAGGAGTGATACCTTTATTTTCTTCTTTTGCGGCTTTTATGTTTGTTTTTATTATTTGTTCCCCTTCTTCTTTACTTATGTGGTACAGTGAGGAAAAAAAAAAAAAAAATAAGAAAGGAATGCAGTAGAAAGAATGAATTAGTGAATTTGGGGACGTTTGAGGTGAAAACGAGTAAAAAGTGAGCTCCGGCATTGTCCTTCAGGCCGGAAAAGAAGCGAAAGCCGGCAACGCTTGTCCAAAATGACCACATAAATCAAGTACTTTCATTTTCTACCGAGTTAAGGGGTCTTGCTTTCCCTATTATGTCCCTTAAAAAACGGAGGAGCTAAAAAGGGTGTGAATAGAAAGACCCACCTGCGACTAGCAAACAAGTCAGTTAGGACTTAAAAGACACGTCTCTTTCTTTTTCGGCACGACTTAAGTAAGTTTTCTGCTACCACATTTACAAAAAATAAAAAAAAATTTTTTAAAGTTGGAAAGAATTTCACACAACTTTTATCACTTGCTTCCTTTAGCCAGGTATAGATGGAAAAATCTATATGATAGCAATACGTAA
>BPLR01014384.1:0-23172 GCA_021605095.1 Caerostris extrusa | reverse complement strand
AATCAAAGCTACCTTTTTCCGATTAGGAAAATTGTATTTTAACTTCAAAAGATCGTCTTCAAAAAAAGAAACAATAATTTAAACTAACAGACTTTGCGTATAAAAAGCATGAAACAAACTGTGAAGATATTTGAAAAAACGAAATTTGGTCCAAAATAGCGTTTTAAAGGTATTCGCATACCTTAAACAATTTTAAATATTTTCCCCGCCAATTAAATGAAATTACTATACGAAAAGGAAAAAAAAAAAATAAAGCAAATAACCTTAATTATATATATGCTTCGGCAACGGCAGTTTTTTATAAAATATGTTTTTACAACTCTCTATATATACATTTGTTTGTATTATATATTTTATAAAAAAAACTTCTTCGTAAGTTAATT
This sequence comes from Caerostris extrusa, assembly GCA_021605095.1. Taxonomy (NCBI): domain Eukaryota; kingdom Metazoa; phylum Arthropoda; class Arachnida; order Araneae; family Araneidae; genus Caerostris; species Caerostris extrusa. The sequence continues at coordinate 22,789 of BPLR01014384.1, read as the reverse complement.
AATTTAAGCTAATGCATCAAATCAAAAACCAAAGCCAAAAATCAAAACAAAGAAAGCAAAAATTCACTCAAGTTTCTACGACGAAAATGTTAAGTATTTTAATAAGTAACTTTATTCCTAAAAATACCTCCGAAAAATTCAATCTTAAAAAAACTATAAGCTCAAAATGGCCTTTTCCATATTGACTGAGACGAAGGCAAATCAAAACAGAACCATCTTAAAAGAAACCCGAACTGCTTAACACAGTAATTACAAATTTTAAATTATAAATTGATATATTTTAATCTTAATTTAAAATTATTTATTGTTTATGGTTCAATTTTTAAAGTTTCTAAGAGTATTTGGATTAAATATAATAAGTAGTACTAAAGAAACGAGAAAATAAATAACCTTCATTTGCGGTATTTTTATATATGTATACAGGTTATATATATATATATATATATATATATATATATATATATATATATATATACGTTTGTATTATATATTTTTATAAAAAATCTGTCTTTGTCGAAGCTAGAGTGTTAATTTAACTAATGCATCAAATCAAAAACCAAAGCCAACCATCAAGCCAAAAGTAAAAACTTACTCAAGTTTCCACGCAAAAATGTTAACGTATTTTAATAAGTAACCTTATTCCTAAAATACCTTCAGGAAAAACGTAACTTAAAAACTCAATCTTAAAACAAATGAAAAAAACTACATGCTCAAAATGGCTGCTTTCCATTGGCCTGAGACAGAGGCCAAAGCAAAACCAAAGAGCCATCTTAAAAGCAAAACAAGAAATGCTTAACTCTGTAGTACATCGAAATAAATGGTACTTCTAAAAAACAGGCTTCTCTCTCTCTCTTCTTTCAAACTGAAGACATCGAGCAGAGAGAATATTCAGAGTTGCAGAAGAAGAAGGAAAAAAGAAAGAAAAAAAGAAAAAAGAAGAAGAAAAAGGGATACGCCGCGGAAGATTTCCAAGAAAATGTTCTTGGGAGGTAAGTAAAACTAAGAAAAGGGCCATTTATTCCTCGGCCATCTATTGATTGAGAAATGGATGGATTCTACGCTGCGGATAGAACACAGGAGAAAATCACTATCCACTTCGCCAATCAATAACGGTCACTGCAAGTGAAACTAGTTCCAATTGATAAATGCAGTTCATGAGTTTTAACACGTAAAGTTTTTATTTAGTTTTAGTTTCAAAGCTTTATTATTTGGTCACAGTAATTAAAAATAATTATAAGTTGATGTATTTTAATTACAATTTAAAATTATTAATTGTTTATAGCTTTATTTTGTTAAGTTCCTTAAAGTATTTAAAGTATTTGGATTAAATATAGTAAAAGTAAGTATTTGGAATAAGTAAAGTATTTAGACTAAGTATAGTAAGTATTTAGATTAAGTTTATTATTTAAAGTATTTGTATTTTTAGATCTTAGTACTGATGCTATCGAATAAAGTATAGTAAAGTATATTTAGATTAAGTACAGTATTTAAACTATTTGGATTTTTAGATTTTAGTACTGATGCTATCGAATAAAGTGCAGTAAAAGTAAGTATTATAAGTATTTGGATTAAGTACAGCAAGTAAGTATTTTGATTTATAAATTTCGAATACAGTGTTCGGTCTCAGTAATTATAAATTTTTAATTTTAATTTTTAATTTATAAATTAATTATAAATTGATGTATTTTAATAATTTAAAATAATTTATTGTTTTATGTTTTATTTTGTTAAATTTCTAAAATTATTTAAAGTATTTGGATTTTATTTTAGATCTAAGTACTGATGCTATCGAATGCCTTTTCAGAATACAACAGTAAATAAAATAGACAGTTTTCTATCAATAATTTGGTTTCAATCTTCTTTGTTTTTATAATGGGTCTAACATCTACAGAAAGTAAAAATTCGCTCAAGTTTCCACGAAGTATTTTAATGGTAACTTATTCCCTAATCATATCAATAATTTGGTTGCCATCTTCTTTGTTTTATAATGAGTCTAACATCTACAGAAAGTAAAAATTCGCTCAAGTTTCCACGAAGTATTTTAATGAGTAACCTTATTCCTAATCATATCAATAATTTGGTTGCCATCTTCTTTGTTTTTATAATGAGTCTAACATCTACAGAAGTAAAAATTCGCTCAAGTTTCCACGAAGTATTTTAATGAAAACCTTATTCCTAATCATATCAATAATTTGGTTGCCATCTTCTTTGTTTTTATAATGAGTCTAACATCTACAGAAAGTAAAAATTCGCTCAAGTTTCCACGAAGTATTTTAATGAGTAACCTTATTCCTAATCATATCAATAATTTGGTTGCCATCTTCTTTGTTTTTATAATGAGTCTAACATCTACAGAAAGTAAAAATTCGCTCAAGTTTCCACGAAGTATTTTAATGAGTAACCTTATTCCTAATCATATCAATAATTTGGTTGCCATCTTCTTTGTTTTTATAATGAGTCTAACATCTACAGAAAGTAAAATTCGCTCAAGTTTCTACGAAGTATTTTAATGAGTAACCTTATTCCTAAAATACCTCCAACAAAAAAAAAACTTTCTTAAAACAAATAAAAAAACGCACATGCTCAAAAGGGCCTTTCCATATTGACTGAGACGAGGCCAAAGCAAAACAGAACCATCTTAAAATCAGCTTTGAAATGCTTAACTTTTTGTAGTACATCGAAATAAATGGTACTTCTAAAAAAACAGGCCCCTCTCTCTCTCTCTTCTTCTTTCAAACTGAAGACATCGAACTGAGAATATTCAAGTTGCAGAAGAAGAAAGAATGAAAAAAAAAAAAGAAGAAAAGTGATACTCCACGGAAGATTTCCAAGGAAGTGTTCTTGGGAGGTGATTAAAACTAAGAAAGGGCCATCTATTGATTCAGGGAAATGGATGGATTCTACGCTGGATAGAACACAGGAGAAAGTCACTATCCACTTCGCCAATCAATAACGGTCACTTCAAAATTGAAACTAGTTCCAATTGATAAATGCAGTTCATGTATTTCAACACACAAAGTTTTAGTTTCAAAGATTTTTTATTCGTTCACAGTAATTATAAATAATTATAAATTGGTGTATTTTAATTTTAATTTAAAATTAATTATTGTTTTTATAGTATTACTTTTGTTAAGATGCTACAAGAATTTAAAGTATTTGGATAAAGTATAGTAGTATCTATACTTAAGTATTGGATTTAGTAAGTAATTGGATTAAGTATAGTAAGTATAAACTTCGAATACAGTGTTCGATCAGGAGTAATTATAAATTGATGTATTTTAGTTTTAATTTAAAATTATTTACTTTATGGTTTTATTTTGTTAGATTTCTAAAAGTGTTTAAAGTATTTGGAATAAGTATATTAAAGTAAATTTAGTCAGTATTTGGATTTAGTAAGTATAGTAAGTATTTAAGTATAGTAGTTATAAACTCTGTGTCAATGTTCGGTCACAGTAATCATAAATTTTAAATCATAATTATAAATTGATGCATTTTAAATTTAATTTAGAATTATTTATTGTTTTATGGTTTTATTTTTTAAGTTTCTAAAAAGTGTTTAGATTAAGTATAGTAAGTAATTTACTATATATATATATATATATTATATTTTTTTGTATTATATATTTTATAGTAAAAACTGCCTTTGTCGAAGCTAGGTATTAATTTAACTAACGCATCAAATCAAAGCCACAACAACCATCAAGCCAAAGAAAGTAAAAACTTACTCAGTTTGGTCGAAATGTTAACGTATTTTAATAAGTAACTTTATTCCCAAAATACCCTCGTAAAAAAAAAATAAATGAAACCTAAAAAACTCAATCTTAAAACAAATAAAAAAAAACCTACATGCTCAAAATGGCCTTTTCCATATTGAGTGAGACGAGGCAAAGCAAAAACAGAACCATCTTAAAAGAGCCCGAAATGCTTAACTCTGTAGTACATCGAAATAAATGGTACTTCTAAAAACAGGCAACTCTTTCTCTTCTTTCAAACTGAAGACATCGAGCAGAGAATATTCAAGTTGCAGAAAAAAAAAAATGAAAAAGAAAAGTGATACGCCACGGAAGATTTTGAAGGAAGTGTTCTTGGGAGGTGAGTAAAACTAAGAAAGGGCCATTATTCCTCGGCCATCTATTGATTGAGGAAATGGATGGATTCTACGCTGGATAGAACACAGGAGAAAATCACTATCCACTTCGCCAATCAATAACGGTCGCTTCAAGTGAAACTAGTCCCAATTGATAAATGCAGTTCATGTGTTTTAACACGTAAATTTTTATTTACCTTTAGTTTCAAAGCTTTATTGTTTGGTCACAGTAATTAAAAATTTTTAATTTAAAGCTATTTATGGTTTTGTGGTTTTGTTTTGTTGAGTTTCTAAAGTTGGATTAAGTATGTATCCAAATTCTTAAAACAAAAAATTTTAATAATTAGTATTTGGGTTATATATAGTAAGTATAAACTTTCAATACAGTGTTCTGTCACAGTAATTGTAAATTAAAAATTGATGTATTTTTATTCGAATCCCGGCGATAGCATCGATGTTTGTTGGTGGTTCGAAATCCAAGTTAAACTGTTGGTCCCGGTCTAAGTAGCCTAAAATGTGCATAAAATGATGACCGTAGAACTACAAACCAAACCAAAAAAAAAGTTTAAACTAACAGAACTTTGCTTATAAAAAAAGAAATAAATCGCGACGGTGTTTGTAAAAACGATATTTTCTCGAAAATCACATTTTAAATGTGTTCGTATAACTTAATTAATTTTAAATATTTTCCGATAATAATTCATTGAATGATATCCGAAAATAAATAAAATAAACAAAAGAAAAAAAATATTTATTTTATTTAAACTTAATTTGCGGTATTTTATATATGTAGCTTCGGCAAATGCAGTTTTTTTCTTATAAAATATATTTTACAAATATATATATATATATATTTGTTTGTACGATAAATTTTATAAAAAAATCTGCCTTTGTCGAAGCTAGAAAATTAATTTAACTAATGGATCAAATTAAAAACCAAAGCCAACCATCAAGCGAAAGAAAGCAAAAATTCACTCAATTTCACGCAAGTTTAACGTATTTTAATAAGTAACTTTATTTCTAAAAAATACCTCCGAAAAAAAATTAAAACTTAAAAAACTCAATATTAAAACAAATAAAAAAAAAACTACATGCTCAAAAGGCTTTTTTATATTGACTGAGACAGGCAAAGCAAAAACAGAACCATCTTAAAAGCAACCCGAAATGCTTAACTCTGTAGTACATCAGAAATAAATGGTACTTCTAAAAACAGGCCTCTCTCTCTCTCTTCTTCTATCAAACTGAAGACATCAAACTGAGAATATTCAAGTTGCAGAAGGAAGAAAGAAAGAAAAAAAAGAAGAAAAGTGATACACCACGGAAGATTTCCAAGAAAATGTTCTTGGGAGGTAAGTAAAACTAAGAAAAAAGGCCATTTATTCCTCGGCCATCTATTGATTGAGGGAAATGGATGGATTCTACGCTGGATAGAACACAGGAGAAAATCACTATCCACTTCGCCAATCAATAACGGTCACTTCAAGTGAAACTAGTTCCAATTGATAAATGCTGTTCATGTATTTCAATACACAAGTTTTAGTTTCAAAGATTTTTTATTCGTTCACAGTAATTATAAATTGGTGTATTTTTAATTTTAATTTAAAATTAATTATTGTTTTATAGTTTTATTAGTATTTGGATAAAGTGTAGTAAGTATCTATACTTAAGTATTGTATTTAGTAAGTAATTGGATTAAGTATAGTAAGTATAAACTTCGAATACAGTGTTCGATCAAGAGTAATTATAAATTGATGTATTTTAGTTTTAATTTAAAATTATTTACTTTATGGTTTATTTTGTTAAATTTCTAAAAGTGTTTAAAGTATTTGGAATAAGTATATTAAAAAGTAAATTTAGTCAGTATTTGGATTTAGTAAGTATAGTAAGTATTTACGTGTAGTAGTTATAAACTCGAACACAGTGTTCGGTCACAGTAATCATAAATTTTAAATTATAAATAATTATAAATTGATGTATTTTAAATTTAATTTAGAATTATTTATTGTTTTATGGTTTTATTTTTTAAGTTTCTAAAAGTATTTAGATTAAGTATAGCAAAGTAGTACTAAAGAAAAGATTATATATATATATATATATATATTATATATATTTTTGTATTATATATTTTATAGTAAAAACTGCCTTTGTCGAAGCTAGAGTATTAATTTAACTAACGCATCAAATCAAAAACCACAACAACCATCAAGCCAAGAAAGTAAAAAAACTTACTCAAGTTTCAGGTCGAAATGTTTACGTATTTTAATAAGTAACTTTATTTCTAAAATAGCTCCGAAAAAAATTAAAACTTAAAAAACAGTTAAAAAGTTTCACAGTAATTGTAAATTAAAAATTGATGTATTTTTATTCGAATCCCGGCGATAGCATCGATGATTGTTGGTGGTTCGAAATCCAAGTTAAACTGTTGGTCCCGGTCTAATTAGCCTAAAATGTGCATAAAATGACCGTAGAACTACAAAACCAAACCAAAAAAAAGTTTAAACTAACAGAACTTTTTGCTTATAAAAAAGAAATAAATCGTGACGTTGTTTGTAAAAACGATGTTTGCTCGAAAATCACATTTTAAATGTGTTCGTATAACTTAATTAATTTTAAATATTTTCCGATAATAATTCATTAAATGATATCCGAAAAATAAATAAAATAAACAAAAGAAAAAAAATATTTATTTCATTTAAACTTAATTTGCGGTATTTTATATATGTAAGCTTCGGCAAATGCAGTTTTTCTTATAAAATATATTTTACAAATATATATATATATTTGTTTGTACGATAAATTTTATAAAAAATCTGCCTTTGTCGAAAACAGAAAAAATAATTTAACTAATGGATCAAATTAAAAACCAAAGCCAACCATCAAGCGAAAGAAAGCAAAAATTCACTCAATTTCACACAAACAACGTATTTTAATAAGTAACTTTATTTCTAAATACCTCCGAAAAAAATTAAAACTTAAAAAAAGCTCAATCTTAAAACAAATAAAAAAAACCTACATGCTCAAAATGGCCTTTCCATATTGACTAAGAACGAGGCCAAAAAGCAAAAACAGAACCATATAAAAAGAAACCCGAAATGCTTGCTCTGTGGTACATCGAAATAAATGGTACTTCTAAAAAACAGGCCTCTCTCTCTCTCTCTTCTTTCAAACTGAAGACATCGGCAGAGAATATTCAAGGTTGCTGAAAAAAAAAAAAAAAGAAAAGTGATACGCCACGGAAGATTTCGAAGGAAGTGTTCTTGGGAGGTGAGTAAAACTAAGAAAGGACCATTATTCCTCAGCCATCTATTGATTCAGGAAATGGATGGATTCTACGCTGGATAGAACACAGGAGAAAATCACTATCCACTTCGGCAATCAATAAAAGGTCACTTCAAGTGAAACTAGTCCCAATTGATAAATGCAGTTCGTGTGTTTTAACACACAAAGTTTTCAATTAGTTTTTAGTTTCAAGGACTTTTTATTCAGTCACCGTAATCTTAAATTTTAATATAAAATTTTTTTATTTTTTTTCTGGATTTATTTTTAAGTTTCTAACAATATTTAAAAAGTATAGTAAGTATGGTAAAGTAAATATGGGAGTAAGTATTTAGATTAAGTATATTATAGTAAGTAAACTAGTATTTAAAATATTTGTATAAGTAGTAATTACAGATTTGATTTTATTTCAGATCTTAGTACTGATTTATCTTTTAGTATAGTAAGTATTTGGATTAAATTTCACAAACTAAATACAGTGTTTAAAAATATTATAAATTGATGCATTTTAATTTTAATTTAAAATTCTTTATCGTTTTATGGTTTATTTTGTTAAGTTTCTAAAGTATACGTATAAAGTATAAACTCCGAACAAGGTTCCACGGTCACAGCAATTCTGCATATTTTAAATTGTAAATAAATAAAAAACTGATAGTTTTAATTTTAATTTAAAATTGTTTATTGCTTTATGGTTTTATTTTGTTAGTTTTTAAAATATTTAGATTATTTGGTTAAAAGTAAGTATAAACTTCGAATACAGTGTTCGGTCACAGTAATTATAAATTGATGCGTTTTAGTTTTTATTTAAATATTATTTATTGTTTTTATGGTTTTATTTTTATTTAAATTTCTAAAAAGTATTTAAAGTATTTGGATTAAATATATAGTAAGTAAATATAAACAGCCATCAAGCCAAAATATTTGGAGTAAAAAACACTCAAGTTCCAAGGTGAAATGTTAACGATTTTAATAGTAATTATTTAGGAATTTTAAATCAAAATAAATTATAAATTGATGTATTTTAATTAAAAATGATTTTCCATTGTTTGATGGTTTTATTTTGTTAAGTTTCTAAGATATTTAAAACTAATCACAGTTAGCTTTATGTTTACATCCAATAAATTGCTATATTGAAATTTTAATACAAAATTATATGTTTTTCTAAAATTCCAAATATAATCCAGAAAAAAAAAATCCAAATACTAGTTCCAAAGTATTTTGAAGGAAATATTATTCTTTTATACAAAAAAATTAAATATTAACATTTTCTACGTATTGAATATAATAATGGATTTTAGTAGTAGTTATTTAATTGAAAATGGCAACAGGAATAAAAAATTAAATTATTTTCGTTTAATCCAATCAATAACGGTCTTTTTCAGTAAAATTTTTCATTAAAAATGTTTATTGTTTTAACTACTGAAGTTTTAGTGTCTTTTTAGTTTCAGGAAAAGAATTTCTAAACCAACTCGTATAAAAAAAATAAGAAAAGAAAAGAAAAAAAAAAAATGAAAGAATGATGCATGTTTTTATTTCTAACAATATTTTCTACCATTTAAAAATCCACTAAAGGTAAGAAACATTTAAGATTTCCCCATGGATTTATAAGCAATAGGTAAGTTTCATGGGGGAAATTTGGGATAGATGTCACAATTAATCACAAAGTGTTTAGATTTTCCATTTCATTTCTCTTACAATTTCTAACTGATCGAATAACATTTAGATAATTTTTCTTTTTATTAGGGAAATAGTTTTTGCTTGCTATTTTTTCAGACTTAATTTTTCAAAGAATGATCTTTTTGAATTTTTTTTTATATCTTTAAACATTCTGAGAAAAGTTTTGAATACAATTTATAATATTCTTAAAGTATATTTTAAATTTAAAAATAAACTTATTTTTGTTCTAATACAATTTTTTTAAATTGTAAATAAATTTTTCTTAAAATTTGAATTCAGTAAAGTGATTTTTAAATATGTTCTTACTTTTTAAAATTTGTTGATTTTGAAATTATTTAAACTAAAAATACCACCTTATATAATATAATATTACATGAATATTTCGGTCATGTATCTATCTATATACACATACATTTATATTTATTTTTATTTTTATATTTAAAATTATTTATATATATATATATATATATATATTATTTTGTTATAATATATATATATATATATATACATATATTTATTTACATTATATACACTGAAGTGACAAAAGTCATGGGATACCTCTTAATATCGTGTCGGCCCTCCTTTCGCCCGGCGAAGTACAGCAACTCGACGTGGCATGGACTTATAAAGTCGCTGGAAGTCTTCTGCAGGAATATTGAGCCATGCTGTCTCGATAGACGTCCCAAATTGTTTAAAGCGTTGATGGTGCAGGATTTTGGGCACGAACAGACCTCTCGATGATGTCCATAAATGCTCGATGGGATTCATGTCGGGCGATCTAGGTGGCCAGATCATTCGTTGGAATTGTCCAGAATGTTCTTCAAACCAATCGCGAACAGTTATGGCCCGGTGACATGGCGCATTGTCATCCATAAAATCCCATCGTTGTTTGGGTACATGAAGTCCATGAATGGCTGCAAGTGATCTCAAGTAGCTAAACATAAGCATTTTCAGTCAATGTTCGGTCCAGTCGCACCAGAGGACCAAGTCCATGCCATGAAAAAGCAGCCCACACCATTACGGAGCCACCACCAGCTTGAACAGTGCCTTGCTGACAGTTTGGGTCCATGGCTTCGTGGGGTCTGCGCCACACTCGAACCCTACCATCAGCTCTTACCAACTGAAATCGTGACTCATCGGACCAGGCCACGGTTTTCCATGCATCTAGGACCAACCGATATGCTCACGTGCCCACGAGAGTCGCTGCAAGCGATGTCGTTCTGTCACTAAAGGCACTCTAGTCTGTCTTCTGCTGGAATAGCCCAAGAAAGCCAATTTCTCCGCAGTTCTAACAGACAAGTCCCTTTGTACGTCCCACATTGATTTCTGTGGTTATTTGACGCAGTGTTGCTTGTCTGTTAGAATTTACGACTCTTTGCAGACGTCGCCGGTCTCGGTCGTTAAGTGCAGGCGGTCGACCACTGCGCTGTCCACGGTGGGATGTTATGCCTGAAATGTCATACTCTCGGGCCACTCTTGACACAGTGTATCTGGGAATGTTGAATTCCTAACGATTTCCGAAATGGCATGCCCCATGCGTCTAGCTCCAACTAACATTCCGCGTTCAAAGTCTGTTAATTCCCGTCGTGCGGTCATCATCACGTCAAAACCTCTTCACATGAATAACTTGAACAGAATGAAAGTTTAGTGAAAGCACTGCGCATTTATACCTGTTCTACGCGATGCTACTGCCATCTGAAAATTTGCATATTGCCATCCCATGACTTTTGTCACTTCAGTGTATATATATATATATATATATATATATATATATATATATATATATATATATATATATATACTTGTTACATATATACATATATATATATATATATATATATATATTTATATATATATATATATATATATATATATATCCTTCATATATTCCTTCCTTGAATATATCAATATAAAAATGTGATGTAAGTTTTATATAAAGTGGGTATAAATATATGTGCGTTTTTAACATTTAACATATTTTTTCTTAGTAACTATTAGTTAATTTTATAAAAATGCCTTGGATTATCGTACATAACGTTTATACGAATTTTTAATTTTTTTTTACCTCATTTTATTGTAAGGATTAAGAAATTATATCTCTTTTTTAATAATAAAAATTTATTTTTAAAAATAAATTTTCCTAATTACACTCTTATAAACAATAATAAATATAGTTTTATATTATTTTTTTTAATTTCGAAATTTTTCTTAAATAAAGATTATTAATCATATAAATACTACTTTAAACAAGTAGAATTATAACGGATTATATTTCATAAAATATATCATGGTTATATGGTTATTACTATCAAATTTATAGATAGTCGAATATATTTGTTGATTAAAAAAAAATTTTGTAAAACTTTTTACTACTGAATTCATCATCTGCAAAAGCTTTAATTATAATTTACTCAGTTATATTAAAAGTTAAATACATTTCGCTCTTTTACTTCTTTCTAATTCTACTTAAAAAAAAATAAAGCAGAAATATAACACCTACGATTTAGAATTGTTATTTTTCTGTCGTTTGTACTTTCAAAAATAATACACATAAAAAACTGAACGGGAAATGAAAGAACGCCATCATTTCGCAGAAAAATAAACCATAAATCTGCTGTACCTCTAACGACAGGTAATATAAAGTTCTTTTTATTATCCCCGTGAAATAAAACATCAAAAAAGAATTTTCACATCAATATGAAAACAACGCTTTTCATAAAAATTTATTGCCATGACACTTTTTTTCCAAAGAACTGCATGGATCGTCATTTTTTTTTTCTCACGCTTTTAATTTCACAGCATATTTTTCATTTCAAATATTCTTTGTGATGCATTTTTCATTCCTTTCCCGACTTTTATTTTTTAAATTCGAATAATTTGATATAGAAAAAGAAAAATATTCCTGAGAATATCGTACACCATTTTTGATTAAAAAGTAGATTTCTTTTCTTTATTAAGTAAAATGATAACATTATTATAAAAAGCAGTGCAAAAAATAAATTTAAAGCAGGAAAAATGAAATAATATAAAATAAAATCTACCGCATAAAATGTTTACATAATTAGTCTATATTTGTAATGTGCATGTTGTGCATCTCGATTATAAATGGGTGTGGTTGAGTTGAAATACTTGTGGCACAGGTTGGAGAACTCATAGCTTTATTAATACACGCACCAACACCACACACATATAATAAGTAGCACATTTAAAGACATATAATTATAAATTTGTGGAAGGATTCCACTTCTAAACTGGAAACTAGAAACTCGGCTACGCGCAAAGGGTGCGCGAAATATACCTCCTCTTCAGATGAGAGTCTGTAGGCCAACTTGTACACGTTAAACATATTTCCTCTCTGGAAGAGAGACTATGAACTAAACGTTTCTCAGCGGCAGCGCAGACTGCGTAGTACTCCTCTCTCGGATGAGAATCTCAATTACTGGCCATCTCTTGAAGTACGTAAGAGAAAGCACGGTTACAGTAGTAATATTTCATGCAACATTTTCAAACGAAAATACAAAAACAAATATTAAATAAAATTAATTAATTATCATCGAATATATTAGTTAAAAATCATAATAATAGTGAGAATCAATGATAGTGATCAATAATGAAAATTATAATAGTTAAAATATATAGTTAATAGTTAATTATTATAATTTTTCTTTATGCATATTATTATAAAATTTATATTAAAAAAGCCCATTATTAGCAAATTTGAAACACTTTCTAAAAATTTATTTAAAAGTTACGACAAATCAAATATGCTGCAAGGTGTGGAATATTATTAGATAGTTTCTAAAATTTAAATTAATTATTGTTTGCTTAGAAAAATATTTGTTTAGTGTGTATAATTTCATCCAATATATAACGGGATTAAATGTCACAATTACTAATTTTAATTAGAATGAAAATTAAATTACAATGAAAAAGAATTAGGTTTAGTATGGAGAAATTAAAAGCTAAAATTACTTGAGTGCAAACAATTTATTAATTTGTCATCTAGCATTATTAGCGATGCCCAAATTATTATTACCAATAATTGAGTTAATTTAATGAGATTTCCTTTAGTATAATCTAAATCCTTTGAAACTGGCAATTGATTACGATTACGGAGTACCAATTGGGGTAAACCCCTTAACCTCCTCATCTTTATTAGTATTCAGTTAGTAAATAAGGTTTGTTAAGGTAATAAAGTACTGATTACGGAGTACCAATGGGGATAAAACCCTTAACCTGCTCATCTAAATTCATATATTTAATCTCAATTAATGACTGCCGAAGTGTTAGTAAAGGTAATAGAATAATGTGTCTAAAAAGTTAAAAATGGTACTCTGAAAAATAAAAATACTTAAAAATTCAGTACAATAAGGTACAATAAGTTACAGATGCCATAAAAAAAATTGTTTGCTGAAATGTGTTGACGATATCTATAATGATAATCTGTAAGAAATATAAATATATACCCCCAAAAAAAAAAAAAAAAAAAAAAATTCTGGTGTTTATTTATTTTTTGATTAAATAAGGCTATTCCTTTCCTTTTTCTATACAAAAAAGGGGTAAAAAATAAAAATAATAAACCTATCTGCGGTTACTAGTTAAAATTGCGGTTTAGTTGAAATTAATCGTCAATTTAAATACAATTACGCATCATAATATAATATAGAAGCAGTATATCCGTTAATCCTAATGTAACTGAAAAAAATTTGACGTGAAGTCAAGTTCTAATTAAAATGAATCATAAAAATCTAATTAAAATTATAAAAGCTTGATAAAAATTTGTTTTAATTTTCTTCCCATTTTATAATAATTTATTAAGGTACAATAATCTCCTAGCTGTGACACTAGCTTTCTAATCTAAAATTGCACAGCTCGAAGCTCAGCAGGTAAGCTAATTTATGTTTTATACCAAAGAAAATAAATAAATAAATAGGATCTTCCATCAATTTCTCTACAGGATTTGAAGGGAAAAGAAGGAGATGCGAATTACTCCTGCAAATCTTCAAATTCTTCACTTTCCCTTTCAATTAATCTTCATTTTATTCTCCCTTCTCAAAAATCCTGCTTCATTTTAATTTCTCCACTCAAATTCTTCATTTTAAATTTTATTTTAAATCGCATTCGGTACAAAAACTGATACGAGCAATTGTGGCTTAATCAACAAGCTTCGCAAAATCTGAAAATAAGTGTAAATGCCTCAATTAAAAAAATAGAGAAGAGTTTACAACACAAATAATAAACCCAAGAAAAAATTAATAATTAAAACTTATTTGAATGCAATTAGATGGATATCGTATTTCCGTTTTAAACTATAATTCAGTTACAGAAAGGCAGAAAATCATCCGAGTAAAATTCCACTAACTGATAAATTTCCCATACATGTACTTCCTCCAAATTGCATTAGTAATTTACCAAATCCCTTGATTACGACATCGGCAAGTTAAACATTTTCCACCAACACAATTAACCATCCCACTCGATTTATGGCTGGAAACTCGAGACATTTTTCTCTTAAAAGCATCAGAAAATCTCCTTTAGCCATTGCCAGAAATGCCGATGGCTAAAGGGAACTATTTCCTTCCGCGGCAGCGTAACTCAGTATGTGGAGATGGCAGTCCGAGACTGAGTAATTAGGCTTCGTTCTCTTAGCGATTAGAGACAGCTCGGATTTCCCAATGATTTATGAACTGCAAAGAAGTAAAAAACTGGAAAACCATTTACATTTGGGTAGGAAAAGGGAAGAAAAGGTTTTATACGTTTGCGCAGCTGATCGCTTAAAGTTCTTAAAGAAAAATCTTTTAAATAAGCCATTACTGTCAGAGACTCGAATTTGGAGAGGACAGATAATCAAGTCTCATTTTGGTGGCAAAAGAAAGAAGGATTCTAAAAAGTGGATCAGCGTTAAAAGCAGTGATGAATGGTGTATAACTTTAAGCCGATTTTCATAGTTAACAAGTAATATAAAAATTTCTTTAAAAGTCAATTCCTACTTAGGTCAACAAAGAAAAATTTTATTTTAGTTACAGAATTTTTGTCTCCCATATAAAACTAAATTTAATTAATGCATTAATATTTGAAAAAAAAATGTATTAACGTCAAGTGTCCTCCACTACAAGTTTAAAAAAATTATTTGAACTTGAGTGGGTGAATAAAGTTGAAATTTCCCTGTTACATCTGGCACCATCTATTATTAGATACATGCAACTTAAATTTAAAAAAACTAAAATTAATTAATTAAATTTAATTACTGAATTAATATTTGAAAAAATTGTATTAACATCAAGTGTCATCCACTACAAGTTTCAAAAACTGTATTTGAACTTGAATAAAAAGTATTTCATTAACGATTGAAAATTTGAACAAGATATACATAGGGAGAGTGAACTAATAGTAGGAATTTAAAAAAAAGGTTACAGTCGGTAACGACTGCAAGAAAGAGTCTCTCGCATCGACAATTCGATAGTCTGGCTATAGTTCTCTGCGATTTCGCCAATATGTTATTAAATTGTGTCTGTAACTGCACAAAAGCATAAAAAGCAATACCTCTCCGTAATGCAGCAGCCCTCCTCCATGTGGATAATGAAGAATCTAATATGTAGCATTTTCCCACAGGAAGAGTTGTAGCATTTCTTTCCCAGGAGAGACGAATACATATCCTTTGACAAGTACATAACAACAAACCGATCACTCGCATTTGACATCAGACAAGCAGTGTTGTGGGTAGTTATATTACATATAATTAGTGTTTTTCTACTAATGAGAACAACCTGTCCCTCAAATCTGATAGCAGATATTAGTGTCATGGATAATGAAACTCAAAATAAACGATTGTCTGCGCGATCTTCACAGGTCGAAACAATTACAGATGGAATATGGGCTACACCATGAGTTGTTGCATCGTGACTGGACATCGTGATAGACCATGAGCTGAGAAAATGTCTACTCCAAAGAGAAGTGAGGGAAGCTGACCCCTCTCTTCACGGAGACTCTTAAAGATAGATTTTTAGAAAAGAAAGGGGAAAATTCTGCGATGAGTCGACAAGAAGTGTGTTTTTCTTTTTTTTCCCTGAAGTAACAGAAAAGGCCGAAGTTACCATCTGTTTCCAAAATTAGCCCCTTGCGGTTTTGTGTATCATGTGGTGTGATAATTAAGGCATACAGCAAATCACGTGTTTAAATTCGTCGTAGACTTGAGAACTCTGGAAATCTCTGTCTTTGAAGTAAACTGCACTTGTCAATCAAATTATCTTTAATTTTCATTTCTTTGTAAATAGTATAATAACCCACAGTTCTGTATGTATATATAATGCTTGTAATTAAAAATTAAAGTGTTCCCATAAACCTGAAAGTGGCTGTCTTCTTGAAGCCGTTATAGGTCTAGTATAGGCTGAGACGTAACAATATATATCTGTCATAGCAAATGACTTCAGGTGAGATATACATAATTAAGAAAAACGATGTGCCGTAATGGTAAGGAAAAACAATAAAATTGTATATATAACATGTATAATCCATTAACTTCATCATGTTATAATGTTGATAATTTTGAAATAAATAGTTTATATGATCAACAGCAATGCAATGTATGTAACATTATGCATGTTATATATACATAAAATTGTATATGTAACATGTATAATCCACTAAATTCAGCATGGTTATAATATCGACAAACTTTGAAATGAATAATTTATATCATCAACAGCAATGCGAATTATGCAACATTCAAATGTTTGATACACGACAAAAATATATCAGGTTATGTCAACAATGGATTTTCTGTATGTACAACCCATAGAAAAAAATTTAAACACATGGAAATTTTATTAATGAATTCTTTATAAATATGAAATACCTCTTGTTTTTAATCATTTTTACAACTTTTTAAACAACAACAATTCGCTGAAATTAAAATAGTTTTTCCAAATAATAACTGTATTTAAAGTCATTATGTTTTTGCATTAGGCTTTTTATTTATTTATTATTATTGTAATTTTTTTTCGAATAGCAGAAACCTCAGAGTATAATATCAATAACTCAATATGGGAAATTAAAAAAATAAATCAAAAGTTGTAACGTTATTTTTAAACACTAGCGCAATAATTAACTGAGCTTATAAAAACACTAATAATAATTTATTGCGTCAGATCTTTAAAAAAAAAAACGTAAAACTGAAAACAAGGTGAATGTCCTTTTTAACAAACTTCTATAAGTTCAAAGACCTCTAAAAATAATCTATGAGTTATAAAACTAAGGTTAATGAATTCTATATCAAGTTAATTATGCATAAAAACTATTTTCGCATTCTTCCAATAAGAAAGCAGTGGAATATTTATTCTTTCACAAATAATATAAAAACATTCAATGAAAGTGATTTCCAAGAATTTAAAATAGTGCATCAATTTTCGAAATATATATTCAAAATTATCTTAAATATTTTTTTTTTTTTGTACTCAGAGATTATGTGTCCTATTCGAAAAAGATTAATTATCTTGTTGAATAGATGATAAATGCCACAAAGATTAAAATTTCAGAAACAAAAGAAAAATTAAATCTAAAATAACATCAAATCACTCAAATAGGTTTACTTTTAAGATACTACGTATCATTTTGGGACCTGAAGGCCGAGTGACTAACGCTCTGGGTGTTTAGAGCCACAGATTTCGGTTCGAGTCTCGGCGGTGCTATGGCTGTTTGCATTGGTTTCGAATCCACTTTAAACCGTAGATCCCAGTCTAAAATGACCGTAGACCATACGGCTGACAACCTTAGCCCGTAAAAAAATAACATCTACAGTCTCGGCTATGGCCCAACATGGGGCTGTTGCGCTAATGAATGATGATGATGATGACTTATCATTTTACAAAACATTAAAGAATATATTTAATACCCTAATCATATTTTATTTCTCTCATTTTTTTATCTTACTTTTCTTCTCGACATTTTTTTTTTTCTATTTTCGTCTTTACAATTAATGTCTTTTTTAACTTCATTTTTTCAAATACTTACGCCATCTACATTTTTCTACTACAAATAAATAAATAAAAATATCCTATGAAAATCCATTTAGATAAAAACAGCAGATTATTAAAATAATCTTAAAAGTATACAAGGAAAAAAAAAATAATAGTACTAAACATCATTATTAATGCAAAACGATAAACATTTTATTTATTTATTTATCAACAAAAAAAAATTAACTCAATAAAAAAAATCGAAATTAATGTTTTTCCTAAGAAAAAAAGCGATTAATTTTTAATCACATCTAAACACGCTTAGTCAAATTACACTTAGAAGTATTTTCAAATATTTATACCACAAGAATAAAGCGCACAGTTCGTTTTTATATAATTATGCTTTAAGCAAAAATATATCTAATTAATTGTAAAAGCTTTAATAAAAGGGGCACAGAAGGGTGAAAATGCTTTAGGCATAAAGCGATATTCGAAAAACAATTTGCGAAAAAGAGTAGAACGATTATTCTACTTTAAATTTAATTTACCACCCCCTACACTAACAACAGCAAGAGAAAACTCATTAACGGTAATAATGAAATGGAACGTTAATTAAGTACAAAAAGAACGGCATAAATCATTTACGAAAAATAAAAGAAACTCTTTAACGATGCCGGTGAATAAAATTTTAATACCAATAAACGCGGAATCTATTTACAGAAAAAAATTAATTTAGTAATAATAAAAAAATATATATACATAAGATTTGCTTACAATTTTTTTTTTATTTAAATATAAATTTAAAATGTATGATATAACATATTTTTAAAAACATTAATTATAAAAAAAATTAAATTTAATAAATTAAATGTAAATAGTTTACTTCAAGTTTATATACTTCTGTGGTTTAACGAAAATATCTATGTATATATCATGATAAAAATTTTGTTTCTTGTTGTCTATTATAAATAATAAGCAAAATACAATAAAAATAAATTTTTTTCAATAAAATAATTTGCAGAACATTTGAAATTTATTTTAGCTGCTTTCTATTTTAAACAACCATATTACTTTCTTCTTCTTCTTCTTCATTGGCGCAACAACCCTATTGTTGGCAAAGGTCGTCTGTCTACTGGCAGATTTCGAGACAGAAGATGTTATATTTTTACGGTGTAGGATTGTCAGTCCTACATCCAACGATCTATAATCATATTAGGTCAAGATCTACGCTTTAAAGTGGATTTCGAACCACTACAAACGTCCATGGTACCGCAGGGACTTGAACGCGAAACCTGAGGCAATATTTTCTAAAACTATAAATTATTGCAAAGATGTTTACAATTCGGATAAAAAGAAACATTAAATCTAAACTAACATCACATCATTCAACTAGGTTTAATTTTAAGACACTGTATATAATTTTACAACACATTAAAAAGTCTATTTAATACCCCAATCATATTTTTTTTTTCTCTTATTTTTAATCTTACTTTTTCCTCGACATTTTTTTCCCTATTTTCATCTTTACAATTAATGCATTAATTTTTTTAACTTAAATCTTTCCGTGTACCTAGACCATCTTTATTTTTTTACTATAAATAAATAAAAAAATATGTAAAATCCATTTTGTTAAAAACAACAGAATATTAAAATAATCTTAAAAGCATACAAGAAAAAAAAATAATGTTCTAAACATTATTAAAGCCAAACAATAAACATTATTTATTTATTTATCAACAAAAAAAATTAACTCAATAAAAAATCGAAATTAATGTTTTTCCTAAGAAAAGCGATTAGTTTTTAATCACATCTAAACACGCTTAGTCAAATTACATTTAGAAGTATTTTCAAATATTTATACTACAAGAATAAAGCACACAGTTCGTTTTTATATAATTATGCTTTAAGCAAAAAAATAAATATCTAATTAATTGTAAAAAGCTTTAATAAAGGGGCAGAGAAGGGTGAGAATGCTTTTTTGGCATAAAGCGATATTCGAAAAACAATTTGCGAAAGAGTAGAACGATTATTCTACTTTTAAATTTAATTTACCACCCCCACACTAACAACAGCAAGAGAAAACTCATTAACAGTAATAATGAAATGGAACGTTAATTAAGTACAAAAAAAAAAAAGAACGGCATAAATCATTTACGAAAATAAAAGAAACTCTTTAACGATGTTGGTGAATAAAAATTTTAATACCAAATAAACGCGGAATCTATTTACAGAAAAAAATTAATTAGAATAAAAAAATATATATATACATAAGATTTGCTTTAAATTTTTTTTTATTTAGATATAAAAAAATGTATGATATAACATATTTTTAAAAACATTAATTATAAAAAAAAAAATTAAATTTAATAAATTAAATATAAATAGTTTACTTTCAAGTTTATATACTTGTGGTTTAAAAAATATATATATTATCATGATAAAAATTTTGTTTCCTGTTGTCTATTATAAATAATAAGCAAAATACAATAAAAATAAATTTTTCAATAAAATAATTTGCAGAACATTTGAAATTTATTTTAGCTAAGCTTTCTATTTAAAAACAAACCGGATTACTTTCTTCTTCTTTTCTTCTTCATTGGCGCAACAACCCTATTGTTAAAGGTCGTCTGTCTACTGGCAGATTTCGAGACAGGAGATGTTATATTTTTACGGTGTAGATTATCAGTCCTACATCCAACGGTCTATAATCCTATTAGGTCAGGATCTACGCTTTTAAAGTGGATTTCGAACCACTTACACAAACGTCCATGGTACCGCAGAGACTTAACGCGAAACCTGAGGCAATATTTTCTAAAAACTATAAATTATTGCAAAGATGTTTACAATTCGGATAAAAGAAACATTAAATCTAAACTAACATCACATCATTCAACTAGGTTTAATTTTTTAAGACACTGTATATACTTTACAACACATTAAAAAGTCTATTTAATACCCCAATCATATTTTTTTTTTTTCTCTTATTTTTTAATCTTACTTTTCCTCGACATTTTTTTTTTCCTATTTTCATCTTAAATTAATGCATTAATTTTTTAACTTAAATCTTTCCGTACCTAGACCATCTTTTTTTTTTACTATAAATAAATAAAAAAAATATGTACAACCATTTTGTTAAAAACAACAGAATATTAAAATAATCTTAAAAGATACAAGAAAAAAATAATGTTCTAAACATTATTAAAGCCAAACAATAAACATTATTTATTTAGCAACAAAAAATTAACTCAATAAAAAAAAATCGAAATTAATGTTTTTCGTAAGAAAAGCGATTAGTTTTTAATCAACATCTAAACACGCTTCGTCAAATTACATTTAGAAGTATTTTCAAATATTTATACTACAAGAATAAAAGCCACACAGTTCTTTTTATATAATTATGCTTTAAGCAAAAAAAAATCTAATTAATTGTAAAAAGCTTTAATAAAAGGGACAGAGAAGGGTGAGAATGCTTTTGGCATATAAGATATTCGAAAAACAATTTGAAAGAGTAGAACGATTATTCTACTTAAATTTAATTTACCACCCCCCACACTAACAACAGCAAGAGAAAACTCATTAACAGTAATAATGAAATGGAACGTTAATTAAGTACAAAAAAAAAAAAAAAAAAAAAGAACGGCATAAATCATTTGCGAAAAATAAAAGAAACTCTTTAACGATGTTGGTGAATAAATTTTTAATACAAATAAACGTGGAATCTATTTACTGAAAAAAAAATAATTAGAGAAAAAAATATAAATATGATTTGCTTTAAATTTTTTTTTTTTAAGAAGTATAAAAAATTTGATATAAAAATATTTTAAAGACAATAACTACACAAAATTATTAAATATAAATATTTTATTTCAAGTTTATATACTTCTGTGATTTAAAACACATATATATTTTTGATGAAAATTTTATTCACTGTTGTCTATTATAAATAATAAGCTAAATCAAATAAAAATAATTTTTTTTCAATATCATTCAAAAATTTCCAAAAATATTTGACTATTTGAAAATATTTGCCATTCTGTCCTATTGTTTCCTCGTCCGCATTATTGGCGTATATACGAGAGTTTTCGGCTGAATTTGTTAACGAGGTTTCGAACTAGGCTCCAGAAACCAGTATATATATAAAAACATATGGAATGTCTAATAACTTTTACAAACAGATGACACACGAATGCCAACTGATGAAAATGATAAGTACTACATATACAACAACAAAAGTCATGTGTAGATGTTTCGTTACGAATTAAAACAAATGATGGTATAGATCAAAGGTGACCAACCCGCGGCCTTCCATGAATATATTTCCGGCCCGTGAGATTTAGCACACTTTTGCTACGAAATATATTTATTTTATAATGGCCAAAATAGTGAAAACCAATGCATTATGTGTGCATCCATATATTCAAAAAAAATTAAGTGCCGAAATTAAGAAAAAAATTAACTTTGATTTTCAAAATGACATTTTTGCGAATATATGACAGATATTGTCTGTTTTATTGATGAATTTTTATTGTTATGAGTTCGCAGATTAATTAAATTATATTCTACGAACACATGATGCGCGATCATCTTGGAACATCTAATATAACAGGTTATATGTTTCACTTTAAGTGATCTCAATGACGCAGTGATCATCCCTAGATAAGCACAGTTGATTGTTGATAGCAAAGCAAACCAAACAGACTTCTTAGTTCAAGTTGTTAGAGCTTTTGGTTCAACTTACACTTGTGAATCCGTTAATTTTTCTAAAATGAAATTAACCCAACACAAAAACACGCTC
>BPLR01014383.1:0-61273 GCA_021605095.1 Caerostris extrusa | reverse complement strand
CAAACAACGACTATTTATTCAACACTATGTACAACTATTTTGTTAACTTTATTAAATCAGTTTTCTTCTTATACATGTATTGGATTGCAATACCGTATTCAATAAATGGTTTTTATGATTCATAGTATTAAAATTCACGCATTAATTAATTCAATCATATTAAATACAGAAACAGTACTACGAATTCGCTCTACATCTATTTGAAAAATTAATAAGGGATGGAATCTAAACGGTGTTAATTTTTTTTTATTAAACCCATTTTTAATCATTTTAAATTTAATTTTCATAATTTAACGAAGCATTACAGATTATTTTACAGTTTCAATGATGTAAAAAATATTTAGCAAAAACAGGTAAAAGCAGATATGTCATGGCATATTACTATAACCATATAATGGAGGAGCCGAATTAAATAGTTTTGTTTGTAAACAAGTTATTTTGAACGTTAAAAAGCATTTATCACAATATCCATTAATCTTAAGAATTAGTAATTTCTATGTTTTATATTAAAAAACCCTCAACAAAAAAATGAGTGGTAAGTATTTTTTACGCCAAAGTTTTATTTGTGATGTGAAAATATTTTTCTTAAATTTCAATTGTCTTTTTCTGTCAATTTACAAAATTTTTATAGCTGTTGGTCAAATGTTCAACTATAACTAATCAATATGGCAATGTTTCTTATATTTTTTTAATAAAACTAGAATAGAAATACAATATTCACAAATGTATAAGGCATATCTATTCAGCTGATAATGTTGTGGATATTCGTAGCTTTGTCAAAAGAGAATCGCGAGGCAGTTGACATTTATAATGCACAAAGATGCTTAAACTCTTGTTGAAGCTAATTTTTTAATTGAAATCTATAGCTGCGAATATTATAAGTAGCAAAAGATACATTCATGTTTCTTCAGCAATTTGACCTACTCAAATTTTTAATAACAGTTTTTTATAAAACTTTAGGAAAATCTAATTTATTTTATATAATTTTAATCATACTTTCAAAGGATATTCCAAATTTATCACAGCGTCTTACTGAATATTTTAAACTTATTATCATAACAATCTAACTTTTTATCAAATCTAGCAAAATCCGGTTAATGACATATTCAACTGAAATTGGAGTGGTAATGATTCAAACGGCACTGATGGCCGATTGACTAGCGCTCGGTGCCACATGTTTCGGGTTCGAGTAATGGCGGTGCCATTGGTGTTTGTAGTGTTTCGGAATCCACTTTAAACCGTATATTAGGGTCCCGGTTTAATATGACCGTAGAGCGACAGACCAGGGGAGTTGATCGTAGGCTAACAACTTACCCCTTAAAAGATAAAATTCTCATGAATATCGGAAAGATGGCCCCACGGGACATAGTGGGGGGATGTTACGCCATTGAAAAAAAAAAAAAGGGTTCAAATCATTCAAAATTAAAATCTTAACACAATTCAGTGCCTAAAATAAGAAGAACTCTACTTCTGTTAGCTGTAATCTGACAAATTTTTTAAATATTTATACCATATTTCTTCTTCAACAATGGTGCGACAGCTCCATGATAAATAAGATATAATAAAATCCATGATATTTAAAATAAGAAGAACTCTATTGCTGTTGAGCTGTAATCTGGCAAATTTTTTTAAATATTTATACCATATTTCTTCTTCAACAATGACATGACAGCTCCATGATGGGTCAAGGCTTTCTACCTACTGGCAGATTCCGAAACAAGAGATGTTGCTTTCTTTTTACATGGTAGGTTGTCAGCTACAGTCATATTAGACAGGTGGATTCGAGCCACTACAAACATCCATGAGACTGTCGGAACTCCAGTTCGAAAACCTATGGTACTGAGCCTCAGAGCGCTAGTTACTCGGCCATCAGGGCACCAATAACATATTTATGATAGTTAAATCTTTCCGTAATATCATTAACTTTCTCTTAACCAGTTTAACTTTTCCACAAGGCTAAAATTGAGAATAATCGGTGTAAAACATACAATATTTTTTTTCGAATGAATCAGTTTGTTTAGAAATGACTGAAGTCATTCAGCTATTCGCCACCCCCTAGAACGGCAGATTTAGCATTATCCAGGTTGCACTATGGAAGAAAGTTAATTCCCTTTTAATTAATTACAGTTAATTCCGTTTTGAATGGACCCCATATGAGGACATCGAAAGGATTTACACCCTCGAGTCCAAAAGAAGGCCATCCTTTTTTTTTTTTTTATATCTAATTTATCTTTTTCTTAATTTACAGATATTTTGAGGGCATTCGCCCCCCCTCCTTGATCTGCAGATTTATCCTTCTCAGAAGTTTTTGTTCAGCTTCTTTTGTCGACTTTTGAACCAATCATCCTCGGTGCAGAAACCCAACCTATTATTCACCAGGCTACTACCGTAAGAAATTCATTTCACAAACAACAAGATCCATTATCAGTATTCATGCTATGATTCATAGCAATACAAAGCTTGAATTAAAGCACTGAAAATCAAACAATAGAAATATCACTTTGAAATAAATGTCCTGTTTCCAAACCCTTTTTTTTTTTTTTTTTTTTTTTTTTATTTTACCCTCTCTAATTAACCCGAGACATTTCGTAACTGATGACCGAGCGATATAAAGTTACTTTGACGTGAGCACGGAAATCTTTCGTGAAAACTTCTACAAAAATTTACAAATTAATTGAAAACGGAAACCCACCCATCTGGAGGGAGAGCGCATAATTAATTTAAGTAAACCCAATCAGGGGGATAAGGCTACCACCAGGAACAATGAACAGGGGGTGGGGAGGATGGAACGGGCAACAACAAGGTAAATAGCGTGACGTTTCCAAACGTGTTGAGATAAACAGTTCCGCTTTTAAAATATAATTCTGTCGCTAGCAGTAAAAAAGGCTGAAAAAAAGAGAACTGCCTAAATGCCTGCCCAGAGCAAATAACGGAAGGGCAGGAGCGTTCGTGTAATTACTTCATAATTCAAAGAACGTCTGCATCAATCATGGTTAGTGGAATCTGTATTCACCTTAGGAGCGCCTGTGATAAAAATGACGAAAACGGGGAGCCCGCCGCTACGTGATCGGGTTGCCGGCGGAGGGTCGTTCTTTTACTGGTTATTTATTCATGGCCGTTGTGTTTCGCTTCACGAGGACCGGAGTGGACATTCGAGACAAAAAGAGGGCCCCTCCTCGATATTCACGGGAGGGATTTCGGGGGCACGTGTCCCTCGGCTAGAAACAAGAGAATTAGCATTAAGGCTGAAAAGCGCTAATCACCCAGGGAAAGAAAAAAAGAGGTTAATGTTGATTTATGGACTCGTTCATTTTATTTCGGATCCGTTCAGCCAATTATCGAATAAGAGCATTCTTAAAAATTCATAAATGATTTATTTGATTATTGTAAATTTTTGTTTTATTGTCTACATTTTTTTTTTTACGTTTTAGGTAACGCAGCTTGAATTTATAGATTTAATGCGGTTTAAATATTAGTGACTATTTTACAACAGTAGCAGAGACAAGCCATTAATGGGGTGCAGTGATATACTAAACATCTGTAGATATACCAAACACGAATAATAGCTGTTAAATTGTTAAAACAATTAAAAAGAACCTTTTAAAAAATTAAATTTTATATTTTATTTTCATCATCATCATTGGCGCAACAGCCCAGTGTGAGCCAAGGCCGTCTACCTACTGGTAGATTTCGAGACGAGAGATGATTTTCTTTACAGGGTAGGGTTGTCAGCTCTAAGCCCAACGCTCAACAGTCATATAAGACCGGGACCTACGGCTTACTGTGGATTTCGAACCACTACAAACATCCATGGCACAGCAGGGACTCGAACCGGTAACCTGTGGTATCGAGCGCCAGAATATTTTATTTTACGTGCATTATTTAATCCTTTTCTATTTTTTATTTAAATAAATGTATTTTACCTTCAGAATCATCCCAGTTCCGTAGTAGGAAGGATAGAAAAATACTCGTACTATAATACATTTTTTTATTGAATAATTCCATTTAGAATCTCTTAGCAATTAATAGTGAATCGTGGGAACAGTGACATAAAGAACATCTGTAAGATTGAACAAAAGTATGAAAATAATCACGAAGACTAATCAAAGAAGAAAGGGCCAAAGTCCCATAAACTACAAAGTTCAGGATCATCCCAATTCTGTAGTCCATAGTTGTCAATAGAAAAACAGTGTGTCCCAAAATACACCCAAGATTTGAATTCCTAACATCCTAAATAGTCTTTAATATCTGGTAAAAAAGAGCTGATTTTCGCTTCAAAATGGACTTTAGGCTTGGTTTTGGAGTGAGTATATCAAATTGTTTTCTAAAACAAATCCCTTTGTACCCTTCATTAAAAGCATTACACCTTACTTTAATTTTAGGACACCCTTTATAAGGCATCATTCATTCTACAGTAAAATTTTAATTAAATCAACTCCATTTAGAATCAATTAACAGTAAATCATGGGTCGAGTGGCATGAATAGCATGTGTAGATGGAACAAGATATAAAAATAGTCATGAAAACTAGTTAAGAAGAGGACAAAGTCCCATAGACAACAATGTATAAATTTTATTATACGAATATATTATATAAATTATATGTATATTTTATTTACATTTCCTTACAGACTGACATCACAGAACATTTTCAAAGAATTAATTTAGCAACATATAAAAGTAGTAAGGACAGACAGGAATAAATTATTTTTCTTCACTAATCGATGTCAGAAATATCAATATAATATATCGGTATAGATCATATCAGTTCCTAACATCGATATCAGAAATATCAAATATAATATTTCGATGTCGATATCAATTTCTGATATCAATTTTACTCATCTGTATCATAAATTGATTGATTTTCTTCTTCACGACAAGAATTCAAAAAAAATGTAAACCGATTCATGGACAGAATCAAGTTCTATGGTTTTTCGAAATCCTTTTTTTAATTTAATATTTCTATAAATAAATTTTAATTAGAAATTGTAAAGAAATTTAAGGACATAATAAAAAATACAGAAATATACAATACGCTTTTCATTATTTTTAGATTTATCAACTCTAAATGATTGTAAGATAGATTGCTGGAAGTGCTATACCGAATTGTTCGTCTCTTTCAAAACGTCAGTTACATGGGCCATTTAATGTCGATTCGATTAATTAGTATATTCACAGTACTCATATTTTTACAGCGATCATGTAAGTAATTCATAAAAAAGATTTTTTTTAACCTTTTAAAGATTTTAGTTAAATTTAAAGAAAGAATGGAAAATCTTTTGTTAAGTAACGAATCATCGTGTTAAAAAAAAATTTTATGATTTTCATTCGATTTCGATCAAGCAGTAAGCGTAAATTGAAAGTCAATTTATTGAAATTTAAATATCTTTCAAATCAATTTGCTTTATCGCTCTTTTGTATTGAAATTCATTTAATTATGGAGGAAAAAGTTTTAATAATATATAAAATAATTATGCTATATTTTCTGTTTTCCTTTTAAAACTGCTGGTTTGAAAAATTACAAATATTTTTTTTTTGTTCCAATAAATACGAAGAAATATCTATAACTGAGAAAAAAATTAAAAAATATGCTTTAAACATAGATTTTAATTGAGAATATTTCAACAATTATAATAAATCGACAAATGCTATTGTTGATTTCGAGTGACGAGCATTTTAACTTAAGGCCATTCGTCACTAGAAGGTCTGAAATGTAACAAATTCAACGTTACCCAGAATACACCATAAGGAGCGGAGGATTCATTGCATCCCACAATTTAGAACGAACACTAACCGTAGATATGGAGGTCCATAAATGTTTGCACCCATCTCACCTCCTTCACCCCCCCCGCCCCCTTCAGAAATACTTTCCGACCAACAGATTTATCGTATTTACCTTCGGCTTAAACACTGATACCTTAGGTTTTATTTCGCCTAACGGATTTAGAACTACATTAGAATATCCAATGTAATATGTTCAAGATTGCTATTGTCTGTTGGCCAATGTAAATGAGAATAAAAATTATTTGCTTTTTAATCATTAATATTTATTTTAACTTATTCTGGTCCGATTCCAATTTCGGTACAGGATGTGTACGTGAATATTAACATAAACATTTTACATTTTCTGCCCTAGAGTAATTAATATAATTATTGAAACTAAAAATTGATTATGATTGATTGATCCTTATGTTTCAATAAAATTTGGCTTGCAAGTATGAAAATCAAAGGATATTTTTTTATTGTTTCATGAATACCTAAACTACTCGGATAATTGCAAATGGCCATAATTATGAAGCACCCTTTAAAAATGTGTCTAAAAACAATTTCAAAATTAATTTATACAATGTTTTTCGTTATCAATCATTGATAATACGCATGCAAGGAGCAAACATTAATATTAGGCAATAAGACTACTTTTATACTTTATGGCAACAACAATTTTCGCCGTACTAAATATTAGCTTGCGTCTATATTCAGCATTTATGACATCTCATACTTCTAGAAGAATATGAATGAGAACACGATTTCTGTTTTTAAAGGCTCCATAAGTATCACTTCGAAATATGTAATGGCTCGGTAATATTATTGTCCTATACTGTATATATATGATGATGTACCATATTTATGTCTAAGGTCCACACGGCTCATCTACTATTGATGAAGAAACGACATTGCCTTTTGGGAGGACTTAAACTGTCCCTCATTTGCTTGCCGTATAAGAGAAAATCCAGAAAATTTCCACTCAACAATCTGATTATCCATCCTAGACGTTCTGCACAAGCTGCTACCATTACGTCGGCAAGTCTACTCTTTTAAAGTAGTAACCGAAATGAACAGCACCAGTGAATTGGAACCTCCAAACCAGTAATGGGAGAATATTTGTGCATACTAATTTTCGTGGATATCGTTTGAATGATATTTCAGGTGAAATATTGGCACCATCTGGTGCCGACTAACAATAAAGTGGAAAGCGCGAACCTATTTTCCCATACTTGATACATATTATTACCAATTTTCATAGCGATTGGTTGAACAGCATAGAAGTTGATGTACTGCAGCACCGGCGATTTACAACAAAGGGGATATCATAGGAATATTATCCGTGTTTTGTCAAACACACACAAAAATTTCATCAAAATGGGTCAAGCCGTTTAGGAGAAGTTCAGTGACAACGCGTACAGAAGAATTATATCAATTGCAGCGCCACCTATCGGGTCTACTTGTGAATATAAACCATCCAGGGACTCACTCAAACACACACACAAAATTTCATCAAAATGGGTTAAGCCGTTTAGGAAACACACACAGAAGTGACAAACACACACAGAAGTGACAAACAGAAGAATTATATATATAAAAGATATATATTTTTTTCAATAGCGCCACAACCCCATGGTGGACAAAAGGCCGTCTGCCTGTCGTCAGATTCCAAAACATGAGATATTTTTCTTTTTACGGGGTAAGGTTGTCAGCCCTACACCCAACGCTCTACAGTCATGTAGATGGGACCTACGGCTTAAAGGGAATCCGAACCACTACAAACATCCCCACCGGGATTCGAACTCGAAACTTGCGGCACCGACTCCAAACACTCGGTATTCAGGCTACCATATATATATATATAGAGAGAGAGAGATATTAGTAGTGGAAAATATCCTAATTATATTCAAAGTCCTTTGCAGAAAAGTGTTTCGGTCAATCTTTTCTACAAATAATTATAAAATTTTATTTATTTTTAAAAATTGTTTCAAATAAATGTATTATATTAATGCCTCATACTGTTAGCCACCTTATGAAATATCAATATGAATGAATTTCTTTATTTCTTCCTTTCAGACAATACTTTTCAAAGTTGGAAGCAACGGTATCAAATTCAGCATGTGGAAAATAAGAAATTTTCAGATGTTTGGCATTTTAATCCAGAATTTTCCTGCGATGAATCCGAATCCGAATAAAAAATAATAATAAAAAATCGAATATTATTTAAAAGTCTATGTAAATCAACATTTCCATTTAATTATGAATAAAAATATTATTTAATTATGAAATAAATAATTTTGAATAAATCATTCAGTTTGATAAGTAATCATTGTTGAAGTAACGTTGTTTTTTTCTGACAAATTTTCAATTTTTTTTTTTCTTTCACATTATTAAAAAAAATAATAATTTTATAAAATAATTTTTTTTTTTTTTTTTTTCACATATCAATTTTTTTTTATTTCATACATTAAAATATTAATCAAATAAAGTTATTAAATTCTTTTTATTTCGATTTATTCATTTCTATTTCAGTTACTATTTTTCAGTTATTTCATAATTACAAACCATAAAAATTCAGAATCACCAACAATTTTTATTTTAGAAATATTTTAAAAATTTCTTTTCGCCTTTATTTACACAATAAAACATCAGAAATATATTATATCTAGGAAGTCCAACGTCGATATTATTCTGTCCTTAATTAATACTTTTTAAGTAAAAAAATATAACTATAATAATTACATAATAATAATAATAATAATATATTTAGAATTCTCTTTTAAAAAGAATATTATAAGCAATTTTCGAACATTAATAAAAGATTTTATATTTATAAAAGAATTCTAAATAATATATTGAAATGGGAACGAGTTATTTTCGAAAATGGCATAAATCATAATTTAAATAAATAAATAATTTTCTTTTTTAAATCTTTTTTTTTTTAAATAAATAATTTCCTAAAATAATAAAATCAAAGCAATTGCATGTTGAAATATAGAATACGGTACCTCTGAGAAAGTCTCCAGTCTTGCAACCGGGAATATTTCGCCAATGTTCCGCCAATTTCTTTGTTACAATACTGTAATTAGAGGAATTCGAAATTTCTTCTTTTTCCGAACAATTTAATGACAATTTTATTGTTATTTTAAATGTTATTCGCAGAATTTTTTTATTTATAGTAAATAAAAACAGAAGTATATATTCTTTTAAATTATTATTCCGATAAATTATTGATTATTCCGAGATTGTTCTTATAACGAAAATGTGGATTACTGATACAGAATATAAATAATTTTTATGATGTTGCCATTCATAAGAATACAAAACAAACTACTAACACGATTTTTTACTTTAATAATTTATATTTTATTATCAAATAATTATTTTATTTTTAATGCTGTTGACATAATTAAGATTTTGTGCAACGATTATTTGAATTCGTATATCGTAATATCGTTTGGGTATCATTTACCACAAAGGGTACAAAATTCTAGATTTTTACCCAAAAGGCATTCTCTGTAGCTAGTTTTTCACTTAAAAACTGCTGATCATTTATTTATTTCAAAATCTCTGATCATCATATTCTCATTTCTAATTGCAACAAACAAGTAAATTATTGCCCATGCCCATTGTTAAAAAATTTCTGATAATTTTAAACAATAACTTTAATCTTTAATTTTTACACAATAACTTTTTTTTTTATAATTTGCATATAAATTCTTTTTAATTTCTTTTTTTTTTTTTTGCAATAACTTAAACAGATTAAACAAAATTTTTCTTTTATAACTTTATAAATTAACTTTCACCTTATGTCCATAAAATGAAAACTATGGTTGATCTACTTAAAATGAAATTTAAATAAAATTAATGCAATTATTTTTATTTTGATCTGGCAACAAAAATATAATAAAGATTAGCTTTGAAACTAAATAAAAAATGTTTTATAAAATGAAATTCTTTGAGTAGTTTATTTTACATTTATTTTTTAAAAATTCAGTGATCTTCTTTATCTCAAAAAGAAGTATTAAATTAGTTGGAAGTATATTTATATATCTTCAAAAACAAAACAAAAAAAAACACCTATAAAAGGGAATTAGTTTTTATTATAAAGTCTGGAATACATACAATAGAACATATGTATTTATCCTAAACTTTTACATTTAAAATATGTAACAATTAATTTTTGTAAGTATAAAAATATTATATTTCTTTTTTAAAAGTTGATGTTTTAAAAATAACAATTTTATTTCATTTTTTTCTCTACAAATATAGAGCAATTATAATTTTTTCTTTTCATTTCGTGAGATAAAACATCAGTGCCGGATTATCGCATAGACAAATGTCCCTGTCAAACTGTCTACTTTGAAAGATTTATAAATAAGTTATTTTACTTTTCTGTTGGATATTAAACAAAAATATATTGTTTTTTTATATGGTTATTGCGAATTATAAAAACTAAAGAAAATGTGTACTTATATTTATTCTTGTTGAAAATAATTCTTCCGATAATTTAGAATTTTTATAGTGATAAAAATAATATTGACTACGTGTATTCTTAACATCCTATGAAATTAAAAAAATTTAGAAATTTTTATATGCTTATTGTGAATATTTAAGGAAAATGTGTTATTATGTTTCTTTTTATTAAAAATAAATTTCCAAATAATTAAGAATTTTTAAATATATAGCAATATTATATTATTTAAATATTAACCAAAAGGTTAAATTAAACAATTACTATTTTAAGTTAATATTGTTATAACAACTTTTGCTAGACATTTATTAAAATAAATTTCAATTTTTTTTTTTTTTTAATTTTATAAACAAATTGTTCAAACTTTTCTAGAAAAACTAAAATTATTAAATATTTTATATTAATAAAAATTTAAGATTTGTTTTAGTTTTTCGCTTTATTTAGTTTTAATTTATATTTTTGTGTGCTTTATTTCTTGTGGGAGAAAAAGGGGCCCTGTAAAAATGTCTAGGGCCCCAAAGTGGGTTAATCCGGCCCTGAATAACATGTATAAGTGAACATTAAAAAATAAATGCAAGCCAGAATTTATGTACAAATGTTTTTATTTTATTATTGGAATGAAAATTCCTATGTGACACCAAAAAATCGGACATAATTTATGATTATCCATAATATTCTTAGCTAAAAGGTTTTTCCTTACAAGACTTAAATGTTTTAGTTACTTTTTTGAAAAATAATTATGGACGAAAATAAAAAATATAATAAAAATAACATATTCGAAAATGAGAATTTCACTTTTATTTATTTAAAAAGCATGGTATCGAACAAAAAAAGTTTTTCCACAAAGATACTAACTTTTTTTTAAAAAATTTTGAAATTTAACAAACGGCAAGTCCTTTTTAAAACCCACCGGACTTCAAAAGAAAACTTTAATTGGGAAATAAAATTCAGCCATTCTTTGTCACTCGTGGTCTGTCATAAATAAATTCGAAATTTACAAATTTTAATTACAGGTACTCTTTCTTGCTGGAGACCGCAAAACTTTAAATGGCATTGTCTTTAGATACAAGACATCTCAAGCCTCTCTAGAGTTCTAATTTAATGATTTGAAAATATTTCTCAGGATTAACAAGATTCTTATTTTTTTTTTTTCTTTACAAAAAAATAATAATAATACTTTCAATAAACGCAAGTATACCATTATAATTAAACCCCTGTCCCGCCAATTTTACATAATAATAATAATAATAAAAGGAAAGAAGACAAACAAAAGAACAATAAAAAAAAAAAAAAAAAAATTCTAACAAAGTTAGGTCGCTCTAAATATTCAAATTACAGAAAAGAAAAAAAGGGGGAAAAAAATGGCTGACTTAAATGTCTTCCTTTTACACTTCTAAAACAGAACATATTGCTGGAGGCATCTAATAATTGCAGAAGCCATCTTCGTGATTGTTATTTTTGACATTTATTATCACGCCTTCGTTTTCCTGAAATTTTTATTCTATATATATTATTTTTTTTCTGTCTCTCTCTCTCTCTCCCGCATTCTTTATTCTAACGGTAGCCATTCGCTCGCTTCCTGTTCTATTTTTCTTGTTCCTTCCCGCCATTTCGGTGAGCGAGTCGAGTTGAGAGGGAGCGAGTCCTGTTAATTAGGCCCTCTGACGGCCGCGATTCTAAGCTTCAAGTGACGTTCCGGTGCCAGAGGATTTGGCGCAATCCGTGGGCTCATTAACTCGACTTCACAATACAAATCATATCAGTGGAAAACGCTCCAGTAAATTGCTATAATCGGATTGCCCGCCGAATTCCCTGATTTCGCCCCACTTAATGCAATAGGATTACTTTGCGCGGGCACCGACATGTCAACCTGGAGAGATCGGGACGACTAAAAGGGTGAGGGGGGTGGTGCTCGAACGCCAGGGCCTTTTTTGGCGGCTTGCCTTTCCCGCCTTTTAAAGATTTTGTCGTTCGATTAAATGCACTGGGTCTTCCTGGAACACAAATTGGACAGGTCGTCCTGCCCGTGTTTGGTTTGTTACTCTATAAACCTTAATTACGGTGCCGGACTAAGTGCGTTAACTCCCATCAGATTTTAAATAAACATCCGATATTAGAATTAAAAAGTTAATTAGAAACTCCAGATTTAAAGGCGTTTTGGGAAGATGCAATTTTAATAAGAAACGTTTAGAAAACGGTGGTTTTAATTCAATTTCTCGGTATGAATATTCTGTTAAATGTTAAAACTTAACTATTGAAGAGAATATTTTTACTTATTTGATTTTATTTATTTTTATTGGTTTTATAAGCATAAAAAGTATCAACAAGATGCAAATTTGAGAAATAAAAAAATTAGTTATAAATGTAGCATCAAAAGTTCTGAACAAAATTTATAGATTTTACATGTCTGGCAATTTATCAATCAGATTATTGCCTAGATATGACGCTTTCAAATTGGATAATTATTCGCAAATGGCCTAAAATGTCAGGTTGAGGCAATAAAGAATAATTAATAAATCACATTAGATAGATTATTTTGAGAGTATGTATATTTTTCACTAATAATAATTTGAAGATGACAACTAATCTGAATGCGCAATATAATAATTTTAACGTACTACGTGACACGAGTTTTTAATTTTCGATTTTCTAAAATAATGTATTTAAGTAAATCCTGAAAAATAACATGCTTTAGTATATGTTTTTAAAATGTGTATGTATTCGAGATTAAATCCGTTGGGTGGAAAAGTTCTTTTACTGAATTCTATGACGAGTAAAAAGATAAGAACTCTCAGATGCCGCTCTAAAGATATTCGTTCTAAATTAAGATGATACCCATGTTGTAGAGCCCACCGAGGTAGATGGTCTCTTTATAAAATGCTCATAAAGACCACTACGTTGGTCCAAGAAACACTTCTCGGATTCATGGCACGAGAAAGAAGAATGTCTCCCTGCATTGAAGAATATTTATTTTGTTTGTTTGTTTTTTATCACTTGGTAGACGGTAACATCTATATCAAGTCCAAGAACCAGTGTGGTCTCATGGAAGGAGGAAAGGAAGGAGGCAGCTTCTGTTGTGATGGAGCACCCGTAGGTTGGCTCCGTGACGTTGAAGAGGGCAATGCCTAAGGAGACAATTTTAGGGGAACTATCCTGCATTTGCATATATCGTATGAGAAAACCTGAATAATTCCCACCAGGTATCCGACTCATGAGGCAGGATGTTGAACATCAAACGCGATATATAGACTCCTCGTTTTTGAAACAGTGTGTACATCAAAGCCGAAGACCAAATATTTTGTAATGGCTTCCCCGCTTTGCTGGTCGCATGCGTAAAATTCAGAAGCAACTGCCGAGCAGCCATGCCTGCTATGCATGCGAGACGCTTCAACATTATCACAATCGTCTACGAATCTCCTCGTTTCTAGAAGCAATAAATGCAACGAATGCCGCCAGCAGATTGAATTTAAGTTCTACCCATGTGAATGTTATCACTGAACAACGAGTCGGGTACTACAACTCTCTGAAATTATCACTGAATTATGAGTCGGGCACTGCAACTCCTTGAAACCAATATTAAAAAAAAAAAAGAAATAAAACTAGAATTTGAAATGAGTGCTCATTTAAATATCAATTTTGCCCCCCTGATTTTAAAATTGAATAATATTTTACAACCATGTCATTTGGGGCAGAGTGACTAGTGCTCTGGCCACCTGTGCCACAGGGGTTCCGGCTAGATTCCTGGCAGTGCCAAAGGATCACTTGTAGTGGTTTGGAATGCACTAAACCATGGGTCCCGACCTCGCTCTAACTGTAAAGCGTCGGGCGGGGTGCCTGGCAGCCCTGGCTCTTAAAAATTCAGTAGGCAGACGGACTTGGCCCACCACTGGCCCACCATGTTGTGCCAACAAAGCGCCAATATATCAATATACTTCGAATAAATATTTCATGTTTTCTCAGTGTTCTGTGAGGAAAGAACTTTTAATTATAATAAATTTAAAAAAAGCTTATATTTTTATGAGAACACCCGAATTTTGATTAAAGAGCTTAAGATAAATATATTTTTTATTTTGAAAAAAAATGAAAAACGTTTTATATCTCCAACACACTTGTCTAATTCTGGAACAACGTCACTTCATTTCATTCCCACATTTAAAACGATCGTTTCAGATCATTTCACATTTTCTAATGTTTTTGTTCCTCCATTAAGATAAAACGTAACAAAAAAGGTATCAATTAGACGGACCCAATTACTGAAGCAATAAGCGAACTATAACTACAGATACCTACTATATAACGCATTCGCAGACCAAAAGCTTCCCTTCTAATTGTCTTCAACAGTAAAGCCCGAATAAAATATTCATAACCGGGGCGGTTTCGTAGTCATTTCACTTCACTTCAATAACTCCACTGCAAAGCGTCGTCTGCGAAAGAGAGAGAGAGAAACAGTAATTATTTTCTCTCGCAGCATGGCTACTGTCTATCAAACAGCAGTGGGGGGTTTGGATTATGGAACGTTTGTTATCTTGTAATCCCCCTCTCTTCCCTCTGGCACAGACACAAGTACACCACAGTCTGTTTAATAATCAATTAATTAGTACTTCTCTTAATCTAGGATTAATTGCGATACGCTCTAATCCGTTGTGACATCTTTTTGAATTAGAACCTCCGGGGCCTTTTGTTTTGAATTTCTAGTCATTAAGGAAAATTCATTTTTTACTTAAAATAGTTATTTAATAATGCGGGGCATTAATTAATATTTCATACTTTAAAAGGAAAGCAGTGCTTAAAAGTTGAGGCTATTTGTCTGTGGCCAGTTAATCTATTAATTAAATTTAAGATGAAATTTTTTAATAAATTAAATTTTAATAAATTATGATTTATTTTTTAATTCGAAATTTTCAGTTCTCTTTTTTAAACATTGATTATATTTTTGATTTATTTTTAAGTGGGTGTTTCGTATAGTTTATATTAAATTACAATTAACAATTACATGGGACCTGGATGGCCGAATGGCTAGCGCTCGGACTACAGGTTTCGGGTTCGAATCCCAACGATGCCATGGATGTTTGTAGTGGTTCGAATCCACTTAAACCGTAAGTCCATCTGACAGGATCTGTAGAGCGTTGCGGAGGTAGTGTTACTCCGCGCTGGGGTTGGGGCTGCCAACCCTACCCTGTAAAAAAGTAAAACATCTCTTGCATCGAAATCTGCCAGTAGGTAGACGGCCTTGTCCACCATGGGCTATTGGTGCCAATGAAGAAGAACTGTATCAATAGACTGCGAATAAATCATCACTTCTGTAAAAGGAAAGAATTCATTTAATTAACGGAGATATGAGATTTCAATTAATAAAAAAAACATTCTTATAAGAATACACGAATTTTGATTAAAATGAGCTTAAGATAAATATATTTTTCTTTTGAAAGAAAATGAAAACGTTTATATCTAGAAACACGATTTTCTAATTCTGGAACAATGTCATTTTATTTCCAAGTTCCCACATTTTTACAACGATCGTTTTCAGATCATCCATTAGCATAAAAACGCAACTAAAGGTATCAATTAGATGGGCCAATTACTGAGGCAATATAGCTATAGAAACCTACCTATAATGCATTCGCAGACAAAAGCTTCCTTCTAATTGTCCCAACAGTAAAGCGAACAAATTATTCATAACCGGGGGCGGTTTTGTAGTCTTTTCACTTCACTTCAATAATCCTACTGCAAATAGTCGTCTGCGAAAGAAGAGAGCGAGTAAATTATTTTCTCCGCCGCATGGCTACTGTCTATCAAACGAGTGGGGGAGGGGTTGGATTATGGAACGTTCGTTATCTTCTAATCCCCCTCTTCCCCTCTGGCAAAGACACAACAAGTACACCAGTCTGTTTAATAATCAATTAATTAGTACTTCTCTTAATCTGGATTAATTGTGATATGCTCTAATCCGTTGTGACATCTTTCGAATTGGGGCCTCAGGCCTTTTGTTTTGAATTTCTAGTCATTAAGGAAAATTAATTTTTTACTTAAAAATAGTTATTTTTAATAATGCGGGGCATTAATTAATGTGTATACTTTTAAAAGGAGGAAAGCAGTGCTAAAAGTTAGTTGGGCTATTTGTCTGTGGCCAGATAATCTATTAATTAAGTTTAAGATAAAGTTTTTTTTTTTTTTAATAAATTAAACTTCAATTAATTTCGATTTATTTTTTAATTCGAAATTTTCAGTTCTCTTTCAAACATTGATTTATTTTTAAGTCAGTGTTTCGTATAGTTTATATTAAATTACAATTAATAATTACATGGGGCTGAATGGCCGAGTAGCTAATGCTTCTGGTTAACTGCGGCCTGATGGCCAGCGCTCTGGCATTTATTACCACAGGTTTTGGGTTTGAGTCCCGGTGCCATGGATGTCTGTGAAGTTCGAATCCAATTTAAACCGTAGGTCCCGGTCTAACAGGATCGTAGAGTGTTGTGGAGTTACTGTTACTCCACGTCCGTAGCTCATCTTCAAGCTACGCGCACGTCCTGGGTGCAGCACTTTTTGCCTTAAGGCATCGAAGACAGTGTCCTAAAGTGTTTCTCAGCTACATCAGAACATTAGCAAGTAATATAAAAAAAAATTTAAAAAATCAATTCCTACTTTTTTTTTTTTTCTCTATATTGAAGAAAGTCTTTTATAAATAATTTTCATTCATTTTTAAGTTTATCTGGCGTCATCTATTGGTAGATACATGCAACTTAAATCTGAAAAAACCTAAAATGAATTAATCAAATTCAGTTAAGGAATTGATAGTTGAAAAATTGGGTATTAACATCAAGTGTCCTCCACTACATGTTCAAAATTGTAATTGAACTTGAGTGGAGGAAAAAAAGTATGTTATGAACGATTGAAAATTTGAACAAGATGTATATAGGGAGAGTGTGAGCTAATAGAAGGAATTGAAAAAACATTAAAAGTTGCGATCAAATACTTGATTTTAGAGTTTTTTACAAATAAAGGAAATATACTTATGTTAAGTTGTTTGTATAAATGGGATTTAGTTTGATATAAGAAAAATTTCTTTTATATTAAATTTAAATTATTTAAAATCATTAATTTGATATACGATTTCTAATAGAAGACAACTCTGTTGTTACGGATACGAAGAGTTATTTCACATATATAGGGTTATTCTTTTATTATCTCGAAAATTAAAAAGATTAATTATTTGTAGAAAGATAGTATAATAATCCAGACCATCAATTATTTAGTAACAATAATGGAAAACTGTATAATGGTATGTTCTCAAAATTAATGTTAATTTTGAGGTAAAATAATAAATTGAATAAGTAAGTAACTTTTAAAAAAGATTTAAAATTACAATTACTGAAATATTTAAAATCGTTTCTACAAATCAAATTAACTCAAAAGTAAATAACATTTAAATTATTTCAAGACTTTATTTATTTTTTAAAAATAAAAATGTAAAGCAATATGCCGGTCGCTATGTCACTATGTATAATTCTACAATACTAAAGAAATATAGTTTTCATTTTATTTAAAAATTAATTACTGTAATACTTATTATTGTAATATACATATATTGCTCATTTTTAATGAACTATTTAGCTTTCGTATGAATAATCATAATTTAAATTCGATGCTTTACATTATTAGATTTGGTGAATCATAGAAAGGCACCTGAAGGAGTAACTAGCGCTCGGTGCCAAAAATTTCGCGTTCGAGTACTGGTGGTGCCATAGATGTCTGTAGTGGTTCGGAATACGCTTTAAACAATGCATCTCAGTCTAATATTAATGTAGAGCAGGGGTCTCCAAACTACGGCCAAACCCGGTCAGCCAGTGTCATCGATCCGGCCCACGACGATGAATAGCTTATTGTTGCTGTAATAAATTGGATAAAAGACGCAATAATAATTCGGAATGATAATAATTCGTTTTTATTTACTTGCTAAGTAAAGCTTAATGACAAACATAATACGTAGAAAATTTAACTTAAGCATAACAACTAACAAATAATTGAAATGAATCCCACTAACATTATAAACTAGTGAACATCCCGCGGTTACCCTCGGTAGTTATGTTGGGGAAAAGAGTATCGCATATATGTATGTATATCGATGTTTGGAATGTATATATCCTGAATCAAATATATGATTTTTATCCTGAAAATTCCTCAGGAACGGAAAAGCTAAATTACGCGAATGAAACAGCGTGGCATCCACTTGTAAAAAAATACTAACGAGATTTATGAAATTGTGATTTTCACTGACAATAGTTTGTAGTTGTGGATCAATTTTACTTGTACCAATTATTCAAAGTGATGCTCATCGGTTAACTTAGATCTGCAAACATTCTTTGAGTACTTCATTTTTTGGAGAATGTTTTCTCACATAAGTAAGTAGTACCAAAAGCAGAAAAACAGCCCACGATCAAATTTTTGTAAATTATCAAATTGTATCAGGGGAGGGATAATGGCTTATAATTATAGATAATGCCTGAAAAATGAAAACGGTTTTGGACCTTGGTACTTATTGGAGTTAACAGTATGGCCCTAAGGCTGGAAAGTTTGGAGACCCCTGGTTTCGAGCGTTGTGCGGGGGACTGGCAGTCTACCCCGTAAAAAGAAAACATCATCTGACTCGAAATCTGACATGCAGAGGCAAACAGCCTTGCCTACCATGGGCTGATGCGCCATAGATGATGATGGTGGTGAATCATGGAAAGTAGTATTCTAAATAGTAACCTAAATTTTAAATCCGGTGAATCTGATTCGCAGATGTAATGATGTGAAGTGTTGAATTTAAATTATGATTATTCATACGAAAATTAAATGGTTCGCTAAAAATGTGATACAGCAATACTAAAGATTTGCAATTATTTTGTATTTATACTAATTTGAAAGATGTCATTTGAAGAATGATGAAGTCTCAAAAAAAAAAAAAAAAAAAAACATTTTGAAGGGGAAAAAAATCAAGAAAAACTAAAATCGTTTTTGAATTTCAGTTCATTATGAGATAACTTAATTTACATCTTATTTCATCAACAAAAGTTGAATATATGGTGATGCTAACTGATGGTTAAATAATTTTTTTAAAAAATAAATCTTTTGCCAATATTTTGAAAAAAAAAAAAATACATCTTGTGAGTTGATGC
This sequence comes from Caerostris extrusa, assembly GCA_021605095.1. NCBI lineage: Eukaryota > Metazoa > Arthropoda > Arachnida > Araneae > Araneidae > Caerostris > Caerostris extrusa. The sequence continues at coordinate 41,876 of BPLR01014383.1, read as the reverse complement.
AACACTTTGGTAGCGCTGCGACTTCTAACTCCTATATTGAGCTGAGATTTGGTTTGGTTTGTCGCTCTACGGTAATTTTATGCACACTTTAGGCTAATTAGACCTATACCTACAGTTTAACGTGTATTACGAACCACTAATAAGCACCCATGCCACTTCCAGGATTCGAATCTGAAGCCCATGGTAGCAAAGGCCAGAGCGCTAAGCAATTGGCCACTATTATGCTGAGACGTAAATTGCATTGGTTTTACTGCCTTCTGACTATTTGTTAATAGTTAAGTAAAAATAAAAACATTTTCATTTTAATAATCCATAATAAAAAGTTAAATTTAAGAGAGAAATAGATATAGATTTAAAAATCAACAGACACTTCAGATGGAAAATAACGACAACTATTTAGAAAAATAACCAGAGAGAATTCAATAAATGAGCATTGATATTCTGACACAAAAGTGGGATTTTAGTATTCATACTTCAGACAAGAACATATCTGGGAATCAGTTATAAACGTTAAATACAGTTCTCTGTCTTTTTATGTTGTTCAGCAAGTTAGAAGACTCTTTCATTCAGAGTAGCCAATATTTGACAGGCTATTGTAAAAATTGCTGGATATTTTAAAGACAAATTGTCTAAAAAGAACAATTGTCTTTTGTTTTGGTTTTCTTGCCATTCTTAGGATTTCGTTGAGTGATTTCCATGTTCGCTCGAGCCATGGAAACCCAAATTGGACTCTCGCATATGCTATTACTGGACGAAGATAGGGAAAATAAATGAGTCTTTTGTTGACTATAGTAAAAAATTAAAGCTTCTGCAAATGAATGAATAGAGTATGCGAAGTTTATTAAATTTATTGCTGAGATTTTCAACATAAATACGATAGCGTAGCTTCTTGTCACAGATTACTTCTAAATATTTAACTTCGGTTGACCGATTGATAAGTTGATTATAAATTGTGATTTTATCTATGTGTTATCTATGTTAAGCTGAGTTTTCCACCTAATCAGTCAATTTTCTAAGTCAGTGAGATTTTTTTTTATTGCAATAGCACAGTGATAATTCTGTAGATTTTTGGAGAGAATTCTTAAAATTTGACTTTTAGTCATGTCAACAGAACTTCTATGTTGATGATTTAGAACTTAATCAGAATTTCATAAATATAGAACTTAATCAGAATTTCATCATAGAACTTAATCAGAATTTCTAAACATAGAACTTAATCAGAATTTCATCAACAAAATTTGAAATGCTAATGGTTAAATTAACTTTTATAAACATAAACTAATACTTAAGACACTAGTTTGAGAATATTGAAAGGGTACTCTGTTTATATTTTGAAAAGCAGACAGTTCAAAATAAACTAGAGCGCGCGACTGGATATTGGCAAATCGTTAGTCTTTACAAGACATGAGCCGTTTGCTTTGAAAGTGGTATAAGTCCATTTTATATTATATATGAAGATATTTAAAGGTTCGTATTTGAAAGGTTTGAAAAAAAAAATGGCTTTCGTTAATACCTTTATTATACGTTTTTAAAATATTAAAATGATTTAAGTTTAAAATGTTATCATTTTTAAAGTATTAGTTAAAAGAAATCTACTTACACCACTTTCAAAGTCAACAAAATGGGAAAATCATACTTTTATAAAATATTAAATGTAGGGTTTCAATTGAATCAAACCAATTTTTTTATGAAAATTTAATTAAATATGTAAATAAATGGCTTTATTTCTGTATTTCTTCACATAATGCCATTTTAATTACTTTAATTACAACTCTATATTAACATGCGCTATTTTTAATTTTTTATCATTATGAGAAAGTTTTTGAAAATAGTCCTGATTTAATTTAAGAATATAAGATAATATGTAGATCCATCAAATCATTGAATTTTTCGAATGTGATAGCATATATAAAGATGCTAGTATTATATATTTAAATTTTCGTGGTCTTCCTCGTCTGGGGGATAAATCTAGTGTTTTAAATTCAGCATTTTCATCAAACGAAATATTATACAGCATTATATTGGGTGAACAAACAGAACACACTACTAATAGAGTTTTCAATTTTAACTATGGTGTCATCCTCTGACGAGGATTCAGAAGCAAAGAACAAAATTCCAGCAAATGAACGAAAATTTTATGTCATTAACAGTGTTGCCACACATATAAAAATGATGTACAGAAATTATATATATAATTTTTGAACTAAACATTATGCACAAAGTAGACTTACACCACTTTTTTTGAAGTAATTATATTATAATTTAGTCAAGTCGATAGAACTTAATCAGAATTTCATCAACAAAACATGAATATATATTGTTAATGGTGGTTAAATTAATTTTCAAATAAAGTTTTCTTGGAAACTATTTTGAGTATATTGACACAATAATCTGTTACCATTTTGAAAGCCAGACAATTCAAAATGAAATATGGAGCATGTGACTGGATATTGGCCAATCGTTAGTCTTAACATCACACGAGCCGTTTTTGAAAGTGGTGTAAGTCCATTTATGTTTATACATGAATATATTTAAGGATTTGAAAAATATTGGCTTATGTTAATACGCTCGTTTTATGTTTTTAAATATTCGATTGATTTAAGTTTATAATGGGATCATTTTTAAAGTATTAGTTAAAAAGAATGTATGTTTTTGATGATCTCAAATGGACGTACACCATTTTCAAAGTCAACAAAATGTGAAAATCATACATTTATGGAATATTAAATATGGAATTTCGATTGAATGAAACCAATTTTTTTATGAAACTTTAATTAAATTTTTCAAAAAAAAAAAAAAAAAAAGCTTTATTTCAATATTTCTTCATGTAATGTCATTTTAATTACACCTTTATATTAATAGGTTATTTTTAATTCTTTTTATTGTGAGAATTTTTTGAAAATAGTCATAATGCCTTAAAAAATATAAGGTAATAGTAGATCCATCAAATCGTTGAATTTTTCGAATGTGATAGGCCTGGCATGATATTATAAAAGTGCTAGTATTATATTTTCAAATTTTCGTGGTCTTACTAGTCTGGGGAATAAATCTAGTGATTTAAACTCCACATTTTCATCAAATGAAGTTTTATACTGCATTCCATAGGGTGAACAAACAGAACGCACTACTAATAGAGTTTTCAGTTTTAACTATGGTGTCATCCTCTGACAATGATTCAAAAGCAAACAACAAAATTACAGTTGAAGGAACAAAAAGTTTTATGTAATTAACAGTGTTGCCTCACATATAAAAATGATGTAGTATAATTTTAGTTCTAATGCTCTAATGTGTTCTATTATGTCTTTGCGGAAAGTAGACTTACACAACTTTCAAAGTAATCATATGCGTATTTCAATAACTACGTAAATTTATATTAACAAAATAATGAAAATTTTGAAAGTTTTTTTTTTTTTTTTTTTTTTGCGGAACTGTTGACAGATAAAAAGCAAATAGCATTTGGCATTCATTGCAATTATTAACTTACTTTTTTGTCAAAAATGGACTTACACCACTTTCAAATAAACTGGCTCACATATTTCATGTGTATTTTAAAATACGCTCAATTAAAATTGCAAGGCAGGTGAGCGTTTATTTTAAATAAAAGTTTCGAAATTATTATTTGCATGAATGTTTCTCGTGATGGGCAATAAAATTAACCTATTTTAAATAATAATCTTCTTTTTTAAAATTCCTTCTATTAGCTCACACTCTCCCTATATATATCTTGTTCAAATTTTCAATCTTTCATAAAATACTTTTATTCGTCCCCTCAAGTTCAAATACATTTTTTTTCAACTTGTAGCGGATGACGCTGGATGTTAATACTGTTTTTTTCAAATATTAATTCATTAATTAAATTTAATTAATTAATTTTAGTTTTATATGGGAGAAATATTCATATATTCACGCTGTTCTTTCTTCTCATTTTCTCATCATTAATTAATTAATAATTAGTTAATAATCTCTTTTTTTCTCATAACTAATTATTAATTAATTTATGATTATTAATTATTTTATTCATTCAATTATTAATTATTTTTATTCATTTAATTATTAATTATTACTATTTTATTATCAAATATTTTTATTATTCATTTAATATATATTGTTCAATTTTTAAAATAATGTAACTACAAAGTGGCAATAATATAAAAATCGTCTGAATTTAATTTAGCTTATTTTTCTGGGTATTATTATTCTTAATTTTTTACGTTTGAAATTTGAAACGATCGTGTTTGAGTATTCTTGTTAATGTATTCTATATTTTTTAATTTTAAATTAGCAATAAGTTTTTAATTAAATTTGAAATATAGCCTAATATATTTGCTTTTATTATTTTTATCGTATGTATTTGCTTTTATTTTTTTATTATTTTTATCGTATGTATTTGCTTTTATTATATTTGCTTTTATTATTTTTGCTTTTATTATTTTGCTGTAATTCGAGATCGCTGTTCTTTTTTTTATTATTAAATTCCTTCTATTAGCTCACGCTCTCCCCTATATATATATATACAATTATATAATATACGTTTTCCTATATATATTTCTTGTTCAAATTTTCAATCCTTCATAAAACACATTTTATTCATCCACTCAAGTTCAAATACATTTTTTGAACTTGTAGTGGATGGATGACACTTAAATGTTAATACAGTTTTTCCAATATTAATTAATTAATTAAATTTAATTAATTAATTTTTATGTTTTTTAGATTTAAGTTGCCTGTATCTACCAATAGATGGCGCCAGATAAACTTAAAAAAAATAATAAAAAAATATTTATAAAGGACTTCCTGCAATATAGTGAGAGAAAAGAAGGAATTGACTTTAAAAATTTCTTTTTTTTTTTTATATTACTTGTTTTCCAACAGAGCTCAAACTAGAACAATATCATGTTCACGGATGATAAATTAATAAAAAATTTTTTTTGTCAATCCATGGTTAATAATCCAATGGATTTATATTATTTTGCTATAAAGTTTTATTTTTTAAAAATAAACTATATAAGAATATTTTTAGTGACTGTAATTCGGTAAAAAACTATATACTATCCAAATATGTCATATACTACTATTTAAATATGTCATATTTAAATCGTTTTAACTTTATAAAGTAGATTAAAATTAGATTTTTAAAGAAATAACATATATTTCAAAATGTATTTACGTAATTAAATTTTTGAATTATTTATTTGTGAATTTAAAATTTTTTTTTTTACTAATACTAATTTGTACTAATTTATTATTAGTACACAGCTTTATTTATTAATATAGCTTAAAATGTATCCTATTTTAATCATTCAAATTTTTAAGCACATTAATCTTATATTATATACAGTATGCACTAAAATTCTTTTGAGTTTTCTGAGGAGAAATTAAATTTTTTTTTTAAATTTATAAAAATGAGATTTTTCATGATTTTTTGTATTTGTAACTATATTTTCATAGCATTTGTTAAATATTTATATGAAAGAAATTAGCGTAAATAACGGCCATTTAATATGTTTTTATATTTATTCTTTTAAAAAACCATTTTAATTTGAATTCAAAAATTTGCTTTATTTGTCGAACACAAAATCTGAACTTCATAAAATATAATAATATTCTTCTATGAGAATAACAACAATTTTATATTCTGAGCTGCAAAGAAAAAGTAATTTTATCATTTCCCAATAATATATATTTTATATAATAATAAATATTTCATAAAAATAATGTACAATAATAATGTGCACTTCAATCCACTGTAGCTTTGTTGTAAACACTGTTTCAAAAAACGAGGAGATCCGATGACGTTTGTGATATTCAGCAACTTGCCTCGTGAGTCGGACTACCTGAAGTTTTCCTGGTTTTTCCCATACGATTTGCAAATGCGTATGAGTATGAGGACGCTGTATATAATAGATCCCCTATAATATTTTTTTCAACAGTACTTTTTTTCCCCTAAAAGTACCCCCGGAAGGCACTGCACTCCTTCTTCAGCGACACGGAGCAGAAGTCAAGACTTCTACCTACGGGTGGTCCATAAAAACAAGCTGCATCCCTCTTTTCATAAGGGATAACAACAACAACAATAATGTAAACATAATGTACATTATTATTGGGCATTACATTATTATTATGAACATTATTATTGTGCATTACATTATTATTATGAACATTATTATTGTAGTATATAATGCACATGCATTCGCGACTGTAATATACAATAAGTATAATAATAATTCGTGTAATCCTAATAATTAAGAAGTTGACAATAAAAAATAAGCCAAAATATAAGTTATATTGTGAAAATAAATTTAATTAATTTAATAAACTTAATTTTTGTACTAAAATAAAAACAAAAACTTTTCTTTTGCTTCCATTTTAAAAGAGTTGGAAATTATAACACAAGTATATTTTTACATGTTTGATTTTATTTATATATCGTTATTATTATTTATATATCATTATTATTCCAAAAAAATTATTATATTAATTGGAATTGCAATCATTCTTAACCTAAATGGACTAAGTTCTCTATATTTTATGCTTGAAAGCAAATTCTGAAATCCAAATAACAATAACATTTTTAATTAACAAATATTAAATATTCTCCATTTAGTAATAAAAATTTTTTAAAAAACTAAATGTTATTGTAGTACTTATTTCTCAACATTAAAAACACATTCTTAGCGTTAGAGAATAAAGATATAGAATAAAAATTTGAAATTATGTTTTCTTTTCTTTTACTGATAATCATTGTGAATAAATAGCATATATCTTAAAGAAAAAAAATAATAAAGAGATACAAAAATAAATAAAGAGAGAGATTAAATTACTCTTAATTAAGTTATATGTTCACATCAAACACTTATAAATGATCAAATGGCGTCGTTCTTTCAATTAAAATAATAAAAAAGAAATACTTTGCGCCAATTATAATTTCTTAAAAATCCACCTTTTCATAAAAATCCGCGCTCGCTGCACATGAGAAAACACATCGCCATTCCACGATGGACAAAAAAATACTTCCTTATTAAAGGAGAATTCCGCCAAACTAAATAAAGCGAATCAGCCGCCTAATAAAAGTTTATTAATGATTTTTCCTATTCAATATTTACTGTTATTTAAGAGGATTATATTTTCTCCAAAACAAGAATACCTTATTACAAACCCAGTAAGAACTTTAATAATAAAAAATAAAAAAAAATCTCAAAATGAAAGTGCATTCCCGCTAAACGAACGAAACGAAAAAGAACAAAAAAAAAAAATTCTTCCAAGATTATTGGAACAGTCATTTGGAGGGAAAAAATATTCTTCCACCAGACAGTGGCGGTTACAGCGTCTCCGCCTTTCCTTTATTACTTATTTAGTTCGGGATTCTTAAATTCTGTTTTCTTCATTATTAATATCAGTCTACATGATCCGTCGCTAATAATTTGCGATGATTAGTGAGCTATAAGTCTTTGGGTTGCATTTTTGCTCCGATGTTATATATATGTACGAAGAAATAAAATAAAACTTCGACCATCTTGCTGCCAAACGATACTATTTACGTATCGTTCCAATTAGCCAGTCTTTTCTGTGATGCCACCAGATTCGGAAAGTTGTTTAATGATTACTTTTTTGGTTTGATGCCAGGTCTCGAAACAGGCGTAAGGAAGTAATAATGATTTCTTGAATACCATCTTTCTGTCTTTTTTCTCCTAATTTGGAAAATTCTTCAATATTAAGTGCCTTTTGTTCTTTTTTTTTTTTTTTTTCGTTGGTAGGCAATTGTGATTTAATAAATAAATTGCTTCTGATATTAGACATTATTTTTATTTTATTACAGATGTATGGAAGTTTTTTAGTGATTAATGTTTTTTTTTCCTAAAACATCTAACTAAACAAATATTCAATAAGATAAAAATGGTAATTTATTGTAAAAATTAAAATAATATAATATTCCATTTTATTTACGATTTAAATTCTTCCAAAATTATTGGAACAGTCATTTGGAGGGAAAAATATTCTTCCAATTGTGACAGTGGCTTTTACAGCGTCTCCGCCTTTCCTTTATTACTTATTTAGTTTGGGATTCTTAAATTCTGTTTTCTTCATTATTAATATCAGTCTACATGATCCGTCGCTAATAATTTATGATGATTAGTGAACTATAAGTCTTCGGGTTGCATTTTGCTCAAATATATATAATATTGAGCAAAATGCAACCCAAAGACTTATAGTTACTTAATGTAGGAAGAAATAATATTTATTTTGTTCGACCATCTTGCTGCCAAACGATACTATTTACGAATAGTTCTAATTAGCCGGTCTTTTCTGTGATGCCACCAGATTCGGAAAGTTGTTTAATGATTACTTTTTGGTTTGATGACAGGTTTCAAAACAGGCGTAAGGAAGTAATAATGATTTCTTCAATACCATCTTTCTGTCTTCTCTCTAATTTAGAAAAATCCTTATATCGATATTAAGTGCCTTTAATTTTTTTTATTTTTTTTTTATTTTTTTTTTTTGTTAGTAGGAAATTGTGATTTAATAAATAAATTGCTTCTGATATTGGATATTATTTTTATTTTAATATAAATATAAGTGAGTTTTTTATAGTTTTTTTTTAATCTTCTAGTTAAAAAGAAAGGTAGTTAATGAATTTAGTAATTAATGTTTGTTTTTTTCCTGACAAACATTTATCCCAAACAAATATGCAGCAAGATAAAAATGTTAATTGCGATTTATTAAATAAATTGCTTCTGATATTGTATGTTATTAATACGCTTTTATTAGTTTCACCTATATGTTTGTTTGTTTGTATGTATGTATGTATGTATGTTATGTATGTATGTATGTATGTAACTGACTCTTTGGGCTTGATTTTGCCCAAGTAAAAGTAAGAAAAGTAAGATTTTGCCCAAGTAATTTTTTTTGTAAGCGATCAGATTTAATTTAAACGTTGTAGACATCAAGGACCGACGACACTAAACTATTTTGATAAGTTTATTATTTCATCATGATTAGGATCGCCAGGATTAGTGATTTTATTTTAATCTATGAAGAGCAATTTAACCCATGTAGAATGAAAGTAAAAACATTCATACCTACGTGAGACAGCGGTACAACGGATAACGCGCCTGACTACGAATCAGGCGATTCCATGTTCTAATCCTGGCTGGTTCGACATATTCGCATTTAGCTTTTGTTTACTCACAATTGAATTATTGTAAGAACTATACTTCCAGTCCTCCGTACCGGGACCTCATTTAAATATTATAGTTTAAAAACATGCTTTTGGAGTTAGTCAAACTAAAAAGTAAAAAAATAAATTAATAGTTTAAAAAAACACTTTTTAGAGTTAATCAAAGTAAAAAAAATAAATGAATAGTTTAAAAAACTAAAAAACACGCTTTTAGAGTTAATCAAACTAAAAAGTAAAAATTATTGTTAACATAAGAATAAAATGACTGACGAGAAAATGAATGTCACTGTTCTAAAAGCGTGGGGTGTTTTTGTATGACATTTTTAAAACTAACTCTGCATTTCGGAATGAAACTAGTGAAACATTATAACTATTGATATCGAGCACCCCACGCTTTTAGAACAGTGACATTCATTTTCTCGCCAGTCATTTTATTCTTATGTTAACAATTATTTTTTTTAGTTTAATTAACTCTAAAGTGTGTTTTTTAGTTTTTTAAACTATTAATTTTTTTTTATTACATATATAAGGAAGTATTTTAGAAAAAAAATGCAATCATTATAATTAAAAAGAAAGGTGGTTAATGAAATATGGTGATTAATGTTTTCCCCCTGATAAATATCTTACTAAATATATATGCAACAAGGTAAAAATGGTAATTTATTATTAAAAAATATTAAAATAATATAATATTCTATTTTATTTACGATTAAAAATCTGCCTGATATTGTGCAGATTTGCGTAAACATCACAATTTATTTTGTGTTGCAAAATTTTTGTAAATTAAATTTTAAATTATAAAATGCGAATTCAAAGATAATTTTGAATGTACGACGTCCATCATATTAGAATTAACTAAATAATTGTATCATCAAAAAATAATGTATTTAAACTGATAACTTTCTAGAAAATTTAATGGCATCTTATGGCTGTGTTAATGGAGAAGATTTTATGTAAAAAATGATGATTAAATATATCATCAATAATAAATAAATAAAGCATAATAAAAAAATAAATATGACTGAAAATCGATTTAATTTTAAGAAAATAATATTACAGAAGGAAGGGAAATTAGCTCAAAATGCCTGAAATAAAAATACATTTCAATCAAATAAAGCATATAGCACAAAAATATTATAGAAAATAATATGTAATTGTATGATCAAAGTAAACAAAGTTTACAAAACGAAAATCAATTAAGCAAAAATATTGCAGCATTTATCCCATGGGAAGAGATATAGCATTTCTGTTCCCAGGGGAAAGGAATGTATATTCTTTAACAAGTGTATAATAACAATCTATCACTCAAATCTGACAGTAGATAAACAGTGTTGTGGATATTTATATTACATGCAATTAGTGATTAGTATTAATGACAACAACCTGTCACTAAAATCTGACAGCAGATAATCAGTGTCATGTATAATGATACATCATAAAATTAGTGATTGTCTGTTCCACCTTCACAGGCCGAAATAATTACAGATGGAATATGGACTATTCCATGAGTTGTTGCATCATGATTGGTTATAGACTAGGGGTTGAGGAAGTGTCAACTCAATGAGTAACGCCTCTCCCTCTTGACGAATTTTCTTAAAGCGAGGCGTTTGGAGAAGAAGAGAAGAGAGTTCTGCAACGAGCCGACAAGTAGTGTTGTTTTTTATTTTTTCTGAAAGTAATTGAATAAGCCGGAGATTCCACCTTGTTATAAAGTGAGTCGTTTGAACACCTTGTGGTTTCGTGCATCGCACCGTGTGATAATTCAAGTCTGCTTAAAGTATATATATATTTATAATTATATAAAGCTTGCAAATAAAAAATTAAAGTGTTCCCATGAACTAAAAGTAGCCCGGTTCTTGAAGCAGTTGTAGGCTAGAGTTATAGAAATGTTACATTACCATGAAATTTCTATAATTTCAAATCAATAATTAATGTCAAGTCACAAAACTAGAAAGTACAGAAATCTATGAATATGTTACAATTTTTGTTGGTGATTCTAAAATCACTATTGCACTTGTTTAATTATCTCTACTGTTGCTACTGCACATAATTGATATTTTTATAATTTCGCGAATAATTTCTATTTAATGATTTTTGTATGGTTATTCAAAGTTAATATATTCCCTCTGGCAATTAAAAGTGGGCGTTTTTCATGTAAAAGAGTGGTTGAAAATTTCATTATGATTTCAGAAATAACGTGGATTATTACACAATAACAAAATTTAACGATCTTTAGCGTTATTGTAGTGCATATAATCGCAATCTTATCATTTTAAAATCCAGTGAAAAAGGTGATAAATTGAAATTCATAAGTGCATTTCAGCTTTATAAATTGTAATTAATTAAGTTTTCACGAAAATTAAAGGAACACAAATTAAAATAGCATGACTAATAGCATAAAAATACTATTTTTTAAACCCTTGTTCTATTCAATCAATCAATCTATGACGTTTCAGCTTTTCTAAAAAAATTCAATTTTTATTTAAACAAAAAAAAAAAATGGAAATTTTTTTTATTATACACTACGTATTTAAAAAATTAATCTTCTCAACAGCATATTTTTTTTTAAGATAAAAAAATACTCAAAATGTTCGGCTTTTTACGTATAAAAAGACACATTTCACACACTGTTTATAAAACATCTTTAAAAATCTATTTGAATGTGGTATATCTGAATATGGGCGATATCCCATTAATTTATATATATTTACATTATTATCTATATTTTCTTAATACAATGAATTTTTAATTTTTTTTATATTTTAATATTATAATTTACATTGTGTAAAATAACATGCATCTCTTTGGGACTCACTACATCAAACAATAAAAATAATTTCAAGTCTCATTTCGATATCTGAAATCTAAAAAAAATTAATAATGTGGACTATTGCTTTATTTCCAACTTTAAAGTAATAATAAAAAGAAAATAATCCAAACAAAATTTTTTCCGAATATATAGCTTATATAGATATTGATAAATCAAATAAACATCAAACTTTTAAAATGAATCTTTATTTCAAATCATTCGTATGTTGTTGTTTTTTATGGAATATTGAATTCGAAGTAAAATTTTTTTAGGAGGTATCCCACTAATTTATATATATTACACATTATTATCTATATTTTTTAAATACAATACATTTTTTACTTTTCATGTTTTAATATTATAATTTGCTTCGTGTAAAATAACATACATCTCTTTGGGACTCGCTACATCAAACAATAAAAGGAATTTCAAGACTCAATTCAATATCTGAAATCTAAAAAAATTAATATTATTGCTTTACTTGCAACTTTTAAAGCAAAAAAAAAAAATAAAAATAAAAATAAATAACCCAAACAAAATTTTTCCGCATATTAAGCTTATATAGATATTGATAAATTAAATAATAATATTACACATTATTATTATCTATATTTTCTAAATACAATATATTTTTCACTTTTTTTATGTTTTATATAATATATAATTTATTTTGCAAAAATCTCTTTCTTCTTTTTTTTTAATCTCTTTGGGACTCACTACATCAAACAATAAAAGGCATTTCAAGACTCATTTTAATATCTGAAATCTAAAAAAAAAAATTAATAATATTGCTTTACTTCCAACTTTTAAAGCATTAAAGCAAAAAGAGCAACTTTTAAAACGAAAAGAGTATAACCAAAACAAAATTTTGCAGCGTATAAAACATATGGAGAATGATAAATGAAATAAACATCAAAATTTCAAAATTAATCTTCTTTTCAAATCATTCGTGTTTTTTAGGGCATATTGAATTTGAAGGACAATTTTTTCAGGAGATAACCCATTAATTTATATATATTACATATTATTATTATCTATAAATACAATATATTTTACTTGTTTGTAAATTAACATGCATCTCTTTAGGACTCACTACATCAAACAATAAAAAGCATTTCAATGCTCATTTCAATCTGAAAACTTATTTAATCAATTAGAACAAATTAATTTGGACCACACAGGCAACCGAAGACTGACTCCTCAACCACTGATTCCTCACTTTTTAATTAGCAACCCAATCATTTCAGACCTCATTAATTAAGAGATACTCTCATCAAACACCACTTTTTTTTTTTTAATCTCGACAACAACATCAAAAATGCAAAAGAGCTCCATGCATGCTCCTCCCCTGAACGATCAATAAATCGAAGAGCTAGAAATGCTAAAAGCCATCAAGCATTTGTCAAACAACAATTGAACAAGTAATATAAAAGAAAAAAATTTTAAAGTCAATTCCTACTTTTTTTTTCACTCTATTGCAGAAAGTCCTTTAGAAATAATTTTCTGTATTAACATTGAACTAAATTAATCATATCTTTCATCTTATAGAATAAAAAGATTAAGTGACAGATTTAATATAATTACTCGCTAATGAATTGAAATGATCTTACTAATTATGACCAGTGAAAATTTTATAATAGCTATATGATTCTAGAAAACAAAATTTATAATCGGTAGTCCAAAGAAATCATGTTGTATAGCGGTGAATGATGTCCATTAACAAAAGCAGATAAAGATAGACTTGAAAAAAAACAAGTAATATAAAAAAAAAAAAAATTTAAAGTCAATTCCTACTTTTTTTTCACTCTATTGCAGAAAGTCCTTTTTAAATAATTTTTATTCATTTTTAAGTGTATCTGGCGCCATCTATTGTAAATCTAACTTAAATCTAAAAAAAACTAAAATTCATTAACTGAATTTAATTAATGAATTAATATTTGAAAAAACATTATTAACATCCAGTGCCATCCACTACAAGTTAAAAAAAATGTATGTGAACTTGAGTGGAAGAATAAAAAGTATTTTATGAACGATTGAAAATTTGAACAAGATATATATATAGGGAGAGTGTTAACTAATAGAAGGAATTGAAAAATGCAAAAGGGATGACTCCTCATCCCTGGAACGATCAATAAATCGAAGAGCTAGAAATGCTAAAAGCCATCAACCATTTGTCACACAACAATTTAAAAAGATCTCTCCGAAACCCATTTAAGTATTACGCAAGTGGCAATGCCGATTTATCGCCCCCAACAGCAATCACGTGCCCGCTGTCCACCCCATCCAGAACGCCGATGCAGACGATTTTTCACGGGGCACTTTCAGAGTGGCTGCTCAATTATTCCATTACGATAATTTCGCAGAAGGGCCTTTTTGCTCAGGCCGGGCACGTGCCCATAGTTAATAAAGCTTATCGGCGCGGTGAGGGGGTTTGTCGGAAGACGCCGATTAATTAGAAGGGGGTGGAGGGTTGGAGAAGGGCGACATGCTGGAAAATTAATATATTAGTTCAGTTGCCGAAGTGACCCAGAAATTGTAGAACAAGATAAGAGGGCGCCGTTTTAAATGAGTAGCAGATTATTATTTTTCCAACGATTGTTTTCTGCTGAGGCCATTGATCAGTCTAGAGTTATTTAAGCTACAAGTATATGCAGGGCCGGATTTAGATGAAAAGAGGCCCTATGCTATTCCACTTGAGGCCCTTTCATCTCCCATTTTTAAGTTTGTAAATTACGTGAGAGATAATAAAATACATCATTACTGGGATATATATCAATATGTTAAATGCAACGTGTTGTGATGGGTACTAATCTTTATAAAAAATGTGGCACAGATTATAAATAAAATAGAGTCGGCGATAAAAAAAAAAGGCATTGATCTTTACATTTTTAGTTTTGTTTATTAGTCACATGTGTAGAATTTCTCCTTATTTTTGATTCAGTGTTTTAGTGTTTACTGTTTTTTAATAGTGTAATTCAAATTTTGTTAACAATTTGAATGTAGGCCCTTCTTGTTCTTGAAGCCCTAGCCTATAAGAAAATCCGGCCCCTGAGTATATGTTGTAACGTCTCGGCCTATATATTACACCTATAACGGCTTCAAGAAGAGGGCCATTTTCAAGTTAATGGGAACGCTTTAATTTTAGGTAGTGGGCGGTAGTAATTTTAGTAGGGCGACATGCTGGAAAATTAATATATTAATTCAGTTGCCGAAGTGACCCAGCAATTGTAGAATAAGATAAGAGGGCGCCGTTTTAAATGGGATTATTATTATTTTTTCAACGATTGTTTTCTGCTGAGGCATTGATCGACTTGAGATATTTAAGCTACAAGTATATGTTGCAACGTCTCGGCCTATACTAGACCTATAACGGCTTCAAGAAGAGGGCCATTTTCAAGTTAATGCGAACTCTTTAATTTTAGGTAGTGGGCGGTAGTAATTTTAGTAGGGCGACATGCTGGAAAATTAATATATTAATTCAGTTGCCGAAGTGACCTAGAAATTGTAGAATAAGATAAGAGGGCACCGTTTTAAATGGGATTATTATTATTTTTTCAACGATTGTTTTCTGCCGAGGCATTGATCAGACTTGAGATATTTAAGCTACAAGTATATGTTGCAACGTCTCGGCCTATATTAGACCTATAACGGCTTCAAGAAGAGGGCCATTTTCAAGTTAATGGGAACTCTTTAATTTTAGGTAGTGGGCGGTAGTAATTTTAGTAGGGCGACATGCTGGAAAATTAATATATTAATTCAGTTGCCGAAGTGACCCAGAAATTGTAGAATAAGATAAGAGGGCACCGTTTTAAATGGGATTATTATTATTTTTTCAACGATTGTTTTCTTCCGAGGCATTGATCAGACTTGAGATATTTAAGCTACAAGTATATGTTGCAACGTCTCGGCCTATATTAGACCTATAACGGCTTCAAGAAGAGGGCCATTTTCAAGTTAATGGGAACTCTTTAATTTTTAGGTAGTGGGCGGTAGTAATTTTAGTAGGGCGACATGCTGGAAAATTAATATATTAATTCAGTTGCCGAAGTGACCCAGAAATTGTAGAATAAGATAAGAGGGCACCGTTTTAAATGGGATTATTATTATTTTTCAACGATTGTTTTCTTCCGAGGCATTGATCAGACTTGAGATATTTAAGCTACAAGTATATGTTGCAACGTCTCGGCCTATATTAGACCTATAACGGCTTCAAGAAAAGGGCCATTTTCAAGTTAATGGGAACTCTTTAATTTTAGGTAGTGGGCGGTAGTAATTTTAGTAGGGCGACATGCTGGAAAATTAATATATTAATTCAGTTGCCGAAGTGACCCAGCAATTGTAGAATAAGATAAGAGGACGCCGTTTTAAATGGGATTATTATTATTTTTTCAACGATTGTTTTCTGCTGAGGCATTGATCAGACTTGAGATATTTAAGCTACAAGTATATGTTGCAACGTCTCGACCTATATTAGACCTATAACGGCTTCAAGAAGAGGGCCATTTTCAAGTTAATGGGAACTCTTTAATTTTAGGTAGTGGGCGGTAGTAATTTTAGTAGGGCGACATGCTGGAAAATTAATATATTAATTCAGCTGCTGTGAAGTGACCCAGCAATTGTAGAATAAGATAAGAGGGCGCCGTTTTAAATGGGATTATTATTATTTTTCAACGATTGTTTTCTGCTGAGGCATTGATCAGACTTGAGATATTTAAGCTACAAGTATATGTTGCAACGTCTCGGCCTATATTAGACCTATAATGGCTTCAAGAAGAGGGCCATTTTCAAGTTAATGGGAACTCTTTAATTTTTAGGTAGTGGGCGGTAGTAATTTTAGTAGGGCGACATGCTGGAAAATTAATATATTAATTCAGTTGCCGAAGTGACCCAGCAATTGTAGAATAAGATAAGAGGGCGCCGTTTTAAATGGGATTATTATTATTTTTTCAACGATTGTTTTCTGTTGAGGCATTGATCAGACTTGAGATATTTAAGCTACAAGTATATGTTGCAACGTCTCGGCCTATATTAGACCTATAACGGCTTCAAGAAGAGGCCATTTTCAAGTTAATGGGAACTCTTTAATTTTAGGTAGTGGGCGGTAGTAATTTTAGTAGGGCGACATGCTGGAAAATTAATATATTAATTCAGTTGCCGAAGTGACCCAGAAATTGTAGAATAAGATAAGAGGGCACCGTTTTAAATGGGATTATTATTATTTTTTCAACGATTGTTTTCTTCCGAGGCATTGATCAGACTTGAGATATTTAAGCTACAAGTATATGTTAAAACGTCTCGGCCTATATTAGACCTATAACGGCTTCAAGAAGAAGAGGCCATTTTCAAGTTAATGGGAACTCTTTAATTTTAGGTAGTGGGCGGTTGTAATTTTAGTAGGGCGACATGCTGGAAAATTAATATATTAATTCAGCTGCCGAAGTGACCCAGCAATTGTAGAATAAGATAAGAGGGCGCCGTTTTAAATGGGATTACTATTATTTTTCAACGATTGTTTTCTGCTGAGGCATTGATCAGACTTGAGATATTTAAGCTACAAGTATATGTTGCAACGTCTCGACCTATATTAGACCTATAACGGCTTCAAGAAGAGGGCCATTTTCAAGTTAATGGGAACGCTTTTAATTTTAGGTAGTGGGCGGTAGTAATTTAAGTAGGGCGACATGCTGGAAAATTAATATATTAATTCAGTTGCCGAAGTGACCCAGCAATTGTAGAATAAGATAAGAGGGCGCCGTTTAAATGGGATTATTATTATTTTTCAACGATTGTTTTCTGCTGAGGGATTGATCAGACTTGAGATATTTTTAAGCTACAAGTATATGTTGCAAACGTCTCGGCCTATATTAGACTTATAACGGCTTCAAGAAGAGGGGCCATTTTCAAGTTAATGGGAACTCTTTAATTTTAGGTAGTGGGCGGTAGTAATTTTAGTAGGGCGACATGCTGGAAAATTAATATATTAATTCAGTTGCCGAAGTGACCCAGAAATTGTAGAATAAGATAAGAGGGCACCGTTTTAAATGGGATTATTATTATTTTTTCAACGATTGTTTTCTGCTGAGGCATTGATCAGACTTGAGATATTTAAGCTACAAGTATATGTTGCAACGTCTCGGCCTATATTAGACCTATAACGGCTTCAAGAAGAGGGCCATTTTCAAGTTAATGGGAACTCTTTAATTTTTTAGGTAGTGGGCGGTAGTAATTTTAGTAGGGCGACATGCTGGAAAATTAATATATTAATTCAGTTGCCGAGTGACCCAGAAATTGTAGAATAAGATAAGAGGGCACCGTTTTAAATGGGATTATTATTATTTTTTTTTCAACGATTGTTTTCTCTTCCGAGGCATTGATCAGACTTGAGATATTTAAGCTACAAGTATATGTTGCAAACGTCTCGGCCTATATTAGACCTATAACGGCTTCAAGAAGAGGGCCAATTTCAAGTTAATGGGAACTCTTTAATTTTAGGTAGTGGGCGGTAGTAATTTTAGTAGGGCGACATGCTGGAAAATTAATATATTAATTCAGTTGCCGAAGTGACCCAGCAATTGTAGAATAAGATAAGAGGGCACCGTTTTAAATGGGATTATTATTATTTTTTCAACGATTGTTTTCTGCTGAGGCATTGATCAGACTTGAGATATTTAAGCTACAAGTATATGTTGCAACGTCTCGGCCTATATTAGACCTATAACGGCTTCAAGAAGAGGGCCATTTTCAAGTTAATGGGAACTCTTTTAATTTTAGGTAGTGGGCGGTAGTAATTTTAGTAGGGCGACATGCTGGAAAATTAATATATTAATTCAGTTGCCGAAGTGACCCAGAAATTGTAGAATAAGATAAGAGGGCACTCGTTTTAAATGGGATTATTATTATTTTTTCAACGATTGTTTTCTTCCGAGGCATTGATCAGACTTGAGATATTTAAGCTACAAGTATATGTTGCAACGTCTCGGCCTATATTAGACCTATAACGGCTTCAAGAAGAGGGCCATTTTCAAGTTAATGGGAACTCTTTAATTTTAGGTAGTGGCGGTTGTAATTTTAGTAGGGCGACATGCTGGAAAATTAATATATTAATTCAGTTGCCGAAGTGACCCAGCAATTGTAGAATAAGATAAGAGGGCGCCGTTTTAAATGGGATTATTATTATTTTTCAACGATTGTTTTCTGCTGAGGCATTGATCAGACTTGAGATATTTAAGCTACAAGTATATGTTGCAAACGTCTCGGCCTATACTAGACTTATAACGGCTTCAAGAAGAGCGCCATTTTCAAGTTAATGGGAACTCTTTAATTTTAGGTAGTGGGCGGTAGTAATTTTAGTAGGGCGACATGCTGGAAAATTAATATATTAATTCAGTTGCCGAAGTGACCCAGAAATTGTAGAATAAGATAAAAGGGCACCGTTTTAAATGGGATTATTATTATTTTTTCAACGATTGTTTTCTTCCGAGGCATTGATCAGACTTGAGATATTTAAGCTACAAGTATATGTTGCAAACGTCTCGGCCTATATTAGACCTATAACGGCTTCAAGAAGAGGGCCATTTTCAAGTTAATGGGAACTCTTTAATTTTAGATAGTGGGCGGTAGTAATTTTAGTAGGGTGACATGCTGGAAAATTAATATATTAATTCAGTTGCCGAAGTGACCCAGAAATTGTAGAATAAGATAAGAGGGGCACCGTTTTAAATGGGATTATTATTATTTTTCAACGATTGTTTTCTGCTGAGGCATTGATCAGACTTGAGATATTTAAGCTATAAGTATATGTTTGCAAACGTCTCGGCCTATATTAGACCTATAACGGCTTCAAGAAGAGGCCATTTTTTCAAGTTAATGGGAACTCTTAATTTTAGGTAGTGGGCGGTAGTAATTTTAGTAGGGCGACATGCTGGAAAATTAATATATTAATTCAGTTGCCGAAGTGACCCAGAAATTGTAGAATAAGATAAGAGGGCACCGTTTTAAATGGGATTATTATTATTTTTTCAACGATTGTTTTCTTCCGAGGCATTGATCAGACTTGAGATATTTAAGCTACAAGTATATGTTGCAACGTCTGGCCTATATTAGACCTATAACGGCTTCAAGAAGAGGGCCATTTTTCAAGTTAATGGAACTCTTTAATTTTAGGTAGTGGGCGGTAGTAATTTTAGTAGGGCGACATGCTGGAAAATTAATATATTAATCCAGCTTTGCCGAAGTGACCCAGCAATTGTAGAATAAGATAAGAGGGCACCGTTTTAAATGGGATTATTATTATTTTTCAACGATTGTTTTCTGCTGAGGCATTGATCAGACCCTGAGATATTTAAGCTACAAGTATATGTTGGTAACGTCTCGGCCTATATAGACCTATAACGGCTTCAAGAAGAGGCCATTTTCAAGTTAATGGAACTCTTTTAATTTTAGGTAGTGGGCGGTAGTAATTTTAGTAGGGCGACATGCTGGAAAATTAATATATTAATTCAGTTGCCGAAGTGACCCAGAAATTGTAGAATAAGATAAGAGGGCACCGTTTTTAAATGGGATTATTATTATTTTTCAACGATTGTTTTCTGCTGAGGCATTGATCAGGACTTGAGATATTTAAGCTACAAGTATATGTTGTTGCAACGTCTCGGCCCTATATTAGACTTTATAACGGCTTCAAGAAGAGGCCATTTCAAGTTAATGGGAACTCTTTTAATTTTAGGTAGTGGGCGGTAGTAATTTTTAGTAGGGCGACATGCTGGAAAATTAATATATTAATTCAGTTGCCGAAGTGACCAGAAATTGTAGAATAAGATAAGAGGGCACCGTTTTAAATGGGATTATTTTTTTTTCAACGATTGTTTTCTTTTCAGGCATTGATCAGACATGAGATATTTAAGCTACATATATGTTGCAACGTCTCGGCCTATATTAGACTTATAACGGCTTCAAGAAGAGGGCCATTTTCAAGTTAATGGAACTCTTTAATTTTAGGTAGTGGGCGGTAGTAATTTTAGTAGGGCGACATGCTGGAAAATTAATATATTAATTCAGTTGCTGAAGTGACCCAGAAATTGTAGAATAAGATCACAAAGGAAGCTTTCTGTTTTAAATGGGATTATTATTATTTTTTTCAACGATTGTGTTCTTCAGAGGGCATTGATCAGACTTGAGATATTTAAGCTACAAGTATATGTTGCACCTGAAAAAATGCTCAGCCTACTCATTGGACCACTGCATTTAAAAGAAGGCCATTTTCCCAAGTTTAAATGGAACTCTTTAATTACTGGAAGTGAAGTGGAAGGCAGTATCCATTTTTGGGGTGACATGCTGGAAAAGTATTATATTAATTCAGTTTGATTGCCGAAGTGACAGAAAATTTGTAGAATAAGATAAAAGGGGCACCGTTTTAAATAGGATTATTATTATTTTTCAACGATTGTTGTTTTCTGCTGAGGCAGCTGATCAGACTTCGGAATATTTAGCTACAAGTATCTTGTTGGCGTCTTTCTCACGGCCTCTTATTGAAGCTCATGTGGCGCCGGCTTCAGGAGAGAGGCCGACTCAGCGGATTCATGGGAACTCTTTATTGGGAGTGAGTGGGCAGTATGTGAATTTTAGTAGGGCGACATGCTGGAAAATTAACTATAAGTGTTAATTCTTCACCAAATTACAATCAGCACCACCTATTGAGAGAAGGGGATTTACATTTCCTTCGAAAGTCCCCTAACATAAAAATATTTTATGTATACATATATTTAATTATTATATATTTTTGGGTTATAATAATAAAGTACATAATGTACTGATAAGCTGAAAACTGAAATATAGAATTAATGATATAGTACTTCATCTTTCAGCTAAAAAGTGATAATTTTCAAAAACAAAAATTTTTAAAATATGCAAAGTCAAATTTTAATACAAAATAATTATGTATTCATTATTTTTATAACCTTAAAATATGATTTTTTTAATTACTTTATCTATGTTTGTTAATTTTGAGTATGACACATGAAAAAAAAATTATAAATTCATAAGAATTTGTCCAAAAATTATTCAGATTAGTATAATTAAAGAATAGCTTACTATGCATAAATTATAATTACACTTTGAACTTACTTTGGTACTTTTTGTCATGTTGAGGGCCAGTTGCTGCATATTCAGCAGCTTCTCTTATTCTCTGTAAATAAAGTAAATCGGAATGTCTTAAAGATATAAAAAGAATGAATTTCACAAATTATGATTATAATTGATAAAAATTAATATACACATTATAAATCACATTTACAAAACAAGGTTATAAAAATTATGCTATAATATAAAATAAAATCATATTTACAAAAGTATAATATAAATATTTTCAAATTTACTATAGGAGAGATATATATTAAAATGAAATAAAATAAAAAGTGAATTTCTCTCAACCATTATTGATTACGATTATAAAAGCCTGTTTGTGTTTGGATTATACTTTGCTTTTTGCACAGATAAAGTAAGCATATAAAAGTTGTGGAGTTAAGAGCTTACATGTATAGTCCGATCACAGATAGCAAAGAATGGTAATCATCAATTTCACATCAGAAACGGATGAACAGATTACAAATTGGGGTACTAGTCAGATATACACAGCACAAAGCTGCTTTGAAACTAAAAGTACAGTAGCTTGTATGAAATTTTTTCAGCTAGCTTTTCTTTTAATATTGTGTCATCTAAAAAAATTTTTTTCCTAAAACTAAAATCCTTGCTAAATGACATTTCCGTCCCTATGACTATGATTTCTGAATCTGTCTGACTTGGCATTTGCCAATTTTCTATGGTATCAGTGGTCTGACTATACCATAATTTTAAACCAATAATCTACAGGGTAAATTTTGGCCCAGAAAAATAAAAGATTGTGTATAATTCTTAGAAGCATATAATTCATGTGTGATTTGTAACTGTTCTTTTTGACATATCTTATACAAATCAAATCTTATTTTATACTCACAAAAGTTGTATAGGTAGTCCTGTGCCTCGCAAAAGTTTTTGTATAGACATACCAAGTATATTAATTAGTAGATATTATAAGCAAAAAATTTTGAAAATTTGTTACTTTGAAACAATTTTGCTTGAACATGATTTTCTTGATATTTTACTCTACCATTTAGAATAAATTGATTTTAAAAGCAATAATACATGATGAAAGAATTAATGCAACTCATGAGTTTTTGGATACAAACAATTAAGTTCCATAAAAATCTTTCAGCTGTTTCATAAATTATTTGTAGTACTAGACTGAACATTTCCATGATCTTCAAAAACCTTTTAATCAGTTTGGTTTAGGCAAATAATTTTTAACAAATTTTTGAGTTTATTTTCCTCCATTTTCAGGCACTCAGATATTAGTTGCAGTTTTAAGTGAACATTACAATTCTGAATTCTATTTTCCAATTCTGGTTGTATATATATTCTATAATGTTGAATTTTAATGACTTCTTTACTATTGCAACATAACTACAGTAGAACATTCAAGGCAATATGCTGTTATTCTGATACAACTCTGTAACCAAAATTTTAGATGAAAATATTTTAAATTTTAGCTTAATACATCAATATATATTTGCTGACCAATAAAATCTCAAATAATTCAAGCTCATCTATGATGGCAAGCACCTTCAAGCCATAATCTGCCCATCGCACGATTAAAATGAAATCAAATTCTTTTTCAAATTTCTTTTCGATTCACTCCAAACCATTAGCTCCAAATGTATTATATTTGCGTTATTAACAAATATAAATATTTTTAAAAATTTCATGTTTTTGATAAATGAAATTCAAAATTTCCAATTCTTTACACAAATGAAGCTATTATATTTAGCTGGTCAAATAATTCTTAAAACAATTTTTGAGTTTACATATCTACAACATTCTTGCCATTTAGTTTTAAATTTTTTTATTCTCAAATTAGCATTCATTTTTTGAATGATGATTTGCTTCATTCTGCAAAACAATTTTAATTTCAACTTCTTAATAACTACCATGCTTTTTCTATAACATTTTATAATAGAAAAACGGTTAAATCACTTAAACAGTTTTGATTAATTTTTTTAATAGTGCAAGTTTTTCTAAGTGAAAATTATTAATTTTCAAATTTCAATCATGTATGCTTGTCTGACCTTGTCATGGAGGTATTTTTAATTATATACGCAAATATTAGATGAAGCAATTGAATCTTCCAGACAAGCAATTTTAATTAATATATAAAGCTGCATTTGAAAAAATATTTCTTTATGATTGAAAACTACTACAAAGCAAACAAATTTTTGTCAAGTTTATGTCTCATGAGAGATTATTTATGCTAAAGATATTCTTTTTTGATTTCAAAACTAGAAAATTATTATATCATGTAAACTCTACCTTATGAGTGGGAACAAAATAAATTTTTTTCATAAAGAAATATAACAATTTTTATAATTTTTAATATTAATGAAGTGCATATATGAAATTCAAGATTAGCATTTAAAATTAGATATTTCTATTATAAAAAATTCTGTTTAGTTGGATGCATTTACAATACAGTGCAAATTAATCATGCATATAAATACATATTCAGATATGATATAATGTGATTGAAAAGACAACAACAGTCTTTTAAATGTAAAAACTTACATCCACTACTAATTTTTCCATGATAGGACTGTCTTTATCAGTCTTCATCTCTTCTATAATTTGTGTTACATCAACCCATTCCACTGTAGCTCCTAGCTTTAGAAAATTCTATAAAGAGAAAAGCAATTACAGAAAAAAATAAGAATAGAAAAATTAATGATTATTTCAGGTAAAATATAAAATACAAGCATGAGATACATATAATTTTTTTTACTAAATCAAGCACTTGAACAATATCTTGTAGTATTGAAATAGAAAATTCAATGTTGTATCTTGATATAGCTCATTATATTGCACTCACAAAATAAAAAATACTATGCTTTTGGAGGTCTTTTAAGGAATAAAAGTTCACATTTCTGTAACACACGATAAAAAAATATTTCAAAATATAATAGATAGGATATAATAATAGGATGACATAACCAATATCCTTTGCTAAATAAAATTTTTTTTAAAACCAGACTTAGATCTCTGCAATTCAAAATCAAAACCCAAATAAATTTTCTTTTCACCAATCCATTTACCTTTTACGTAATAATAATAACAAGAGCAAGAGTATTTATCTTTTTTATTTTTACATTTAATATTTTGCTTTACCAAGTACAATTACTTATTTTACTTTTTTAGCAGTTATTTTATTTATACAATTGAAATCTCACTTCTAAGGTATGTGCAGATAATGGTAATATGTCCCTGATATTGCATAATAATTTTAATAATCCAATGAATTTCTAGGATGGACAGCAAGTTATTTTCTAAACATACATAGGAAGCATTGCATTTAAATCTTAACTTGTTTATCAACTCAAACATTATCCAATCACCATTCAAATACCAATATTTAATTTCAACAAAGTTATATTTTTATTATAAAAGATGTATTCAGTAACTCTTCTTTTAAAAAACAAATAATATGAATAAATTCAATTATTTTTTTTTTTTGGCAAAATTGCATAAATTTTAAATAAAGTTTATCACAAGAAAATAATTAATGATGTTATATCTGAAATATACGTGGATATAAAATTTTGACGTTACATTTAAAATATGAAACGCAGTATGCTGATATAATACTGTGCTTGGGGAGATTTTCAAACCGGGTGTCCCGGTTACAGTTATAGTTTACGTGCTACAGTCCCTCTTATTGTAGATTAACACGGAGATCCTTGGCCGGTAGCGGCCACTAGCTCCTTCAATGTAAAATGTTGAAACATAGTGGTGGTCTCATGCCCTTTGAGTTAATAAGAAAAATAGATAATTAAATGCCCTATTTTTAAAAAAGATTTATTTATTTAATAAAATGAAAAAATGAAAAATAACAAAAATTTCAAAAGTATAGATGTTGATGAAATCAGTTGCATGTAAAAAAAAAAAATAATAATAATAATAATAATAAAACAGAAGCGAAGAACTGTTCATCTAGGCAGTTGTAAGGAATTAATTTAAAATATTTAGAACAGTGCTCTTTTGCTTTGTTTGCGGGAAGAAATATCATAATCGTAATTTTGTAGGA
The DNA here is from genome assembly GCA_021605095.1 of Caerostris extrusa. Classification (NCBI taxonomy): domain Eukaryota; kingdom Metazoa; phylum Arthropoda; class Arachnida; order Araneae; family Araneidae; genus Caerostris; species Caerostris extrusa. The sequence goes on along the minus strand of BPLR01014383.1, from coordinate 15,728 downwards.
TATTTAAAACGGGGTTATTGATGTTTCGCATGCCATTATAGAATTTAGTAGAAAATTTGTGAATAAATTATCTTAAACTTGGAATCGAGAGAGCTCGTCTAATATCGTCTTACGAAAATACCAGGGTGAATTCGTTAACATTCTGAGAGTTTTGTTCTCAAGCCTTTGAATAATTTCAAAATTTGTACGTGCAACAGAACCCTAAACTGGGCTTGCATAAGCTAATACTGGACGAAGATAAGAGAGATATATTAGAATTTGCGTGCTACAGTTTGACCGTTTCTTGCCGAGTTGGGTATATGAGGCAAATATTTCTTGATTAAACATCGGGCTATTGGACAATGGACTGGCTTTGATGGAGCTAATAATATGGTGGTGGTCAGAAACAAATCATAAAATCCATAACTGAGACAAATATTTCTTGACTAACTATCGGGTTATTGGACAATGGATATGGTGATACTCATGGTGGTGGTCAGAAACAAATTATGAAATCCATAACTGAGACATATATTAAACAGACAGAATTGGTATGATATTATTTGAAGATCTACTATTATAAATATATTATTAAATATATATAAAGACAGAGGGACATTTTATATAATAAATGAATACATCAAAAATAATTAATCAAGCGATCAAATGGATTACTCTTCACTTATAACTTATCGGATTTCCATGGCATTTTAAATTTTATTGTTCCAACCTCAAATTCTGTTGCCAGTGAAAAGAAGAAGAAGAAAAAAAAAAAAAAAAAAAAACTTTAATTATTAAAGATCCTGTATGATATCAGCTTATGAGTATGTATCATCTAACACTTATTTACTTATTCTTGCGTTTTAATAAACGCTAAAAGAATTAAAAAATATTTTATTATGAAAGTAAATAGTATATATGTTCATTTGTATGAATACACGCCTCTACAAATAAACAGCCACTAATTAGGCATTTTTTAAGAAACTTGACTAAGCATTTATATTTAATTATCGAATGAATTTTCTAGTTTTTAAAAATATATCAATAATAACTATATTATTAAAAAAGTTAAAATTAAAAATCATTATGGATTGATTCAAAGTGAACTTAAAATGAAGATCAATTTCTGTTGTTGTTGTTTCTTATCCCACTTGGCTGGCCAAGCCCACGAGCCCATACGTACTCATGATTGAAGGGGAAGGAAGCAGCTTCTGTTGTGATGGAGCACCCGTAGGTAGAAGTCTTTTGGCTCCGTGACGCTCTTACAGTCATAGGAGACCGGGACCTACAACTTAAAGTGGATTCCGAACCACTACAAACATCCATGGCACCGCCGGGATTCGAACCCGAAATCTGTGGCATTGAGCGCCAGAGCGCTAGACACTCGGCCATTCAGGTCCCAAATGTGTGAATGCCAACGGCACGTTCCCAGGTGGTAACCCACCCAAGTACTGACCGCTCCCAATGATGCTTGACTTCGGTGATCTAACGAGAACCGATGTATTCAGCATGGTATGGCCGTTGGCAACAGATCAATTTGTTATCTTTGGTAATAATTTTAAACATGGTTAACATTTGTCTTGATCATAGAAGGTCACTAAACTATTTTCTAATTGAAAATATTTTAAAAATATATGAAACTCAACTTAAAAATTAGAAAGTAGTATTTTTTTTTTTTTTTTTGAAAAGCTAATGATTCCTTGCTGTCTAAACATGGTTAGGTAACAATTAGTAAAATGAAGAACAACGTAACTATTGCTAATTTAGTTTTTTTTTTTTTATTTGACCTTATTCACGTAACAAAAATAATATTTACTATAAAATTGTAAAATTATTGATGTATATCTTCCTTATTTTCGTTTTTAAGTCAAAATTACCATGGTTTTGAATAGTCGACACTTTGACCTGAAATCATTCAATACTATAAATCATATATGCAGCAGTTACAATATAATTCCAGTTGTACTACTGTGTCCAAAAGTAAGACCAGCTTTCAATTTAAATTTCCCTGGCATACGGTATTTTAATTTTTTTTTTTTTTAGGTTGTTGTCCTTGACAACAACTTTCAATCTCAATCAACTTTCTATTCAACAAATTTCTCTTCAATCGACTTGTGGTCTTTTGAGTTTCGGGAATAGCCAGAGTAGCACGGTGCTAAATTAGGTGAATACGGTGGTTGTGAACGATATGGGTTTCATTCTTGGCGAAAAAGTCAAGAAGAATCAAGCTAGCCCATTCAGTGTTTTCGGTACCAATTAAGATTTTTTTGTGTTTAGATCCCAAATCATCTTTTAAAATAGAATTTTGAAATTCCAACATCATCATTAAGGTCTCTAATTGTAAATCGACGGTTTGCAAGCATCAAATCTTTAATTTTTGGACATGAACTTCGTCGGTTGAAGTTGGTGGTTGACGAGAGGCGCTTCGTCTTCAAAGTGTTCTCTGTCTCCTTTGAACTGTTTATGCTACTTGTAAACATTTCTTTCCGATATAGGAATGCTCACAGAATGCCTCCTGCAACATTCTATACGTTTCCGCAAAAAAAATTTAATGCAAGTCCGTTTTGCTCAATTAATTCAGACATTTCAATAATCGGCGGAAACAGTTTTAGCGTCTCACAAAACCAAGCTTAACTCGAGCACTAATGAATATTTTGACGTATTATTTCACACAGATGTAACAAATTAAATTTTACCAGCTGTATTTATTAAATTAATTTTTAAAACGACAACATTCATATTATGATTATTAATTTTATGAAACGTTTAATTTTTATGTTATTTTTGATTTAAATTTTATTAAATTATTTTGATTAAATTTTTGATTATAAGAAATAGAACATTTTAATTAAAAAGTATTCAAAATATTTACATCGAAATTATTACGATCATGTATGAACATTTTAAAATCATTTCGCGTCAGAAGTAAACCAGAAATTGCTACTTACGAAATCCTACTTCCACTCATTGGCATGTAATACACCTAGTTTCATACTCTCATTGTTATATTTTTGTAACTTTTCAGGTGTAACTGTTAGATGTGTTCTTCATAATGCAGGATTTCACGGTCGATCTCTAATAAGAACGCCCTTTATTAGTTACGTCAATAAAAAAATAATAATAAAAGACTTTCTTTTGCAAAAACCATATTTCAAAAACGGAACCATTCTGAAAAAAATGTTTTGTTCTCCGATGAGAGAAAATTCAATCTGTACGGTAGTGACGGGTGATATAAATTGTGGAGGGGATCTAGGAAATAATTAGATCCTAGCACCAAATTAAAGACGGTTCAGTAGGGAGGTGGATCCGTTCTCGTTTGGGGGTTGCATGGGAGCAGGAGGAGTAAGGGAACTGGTCGTCACTGATAGCATTATGGATAGAATGGCGTATCTTGACATCTTAAAGAATAATTTGCAAAATTGTGGCAACAAAGTTGGACTTGGGTCAAACTTCATCTTCCGGCAAGACCATGAACTAAAACATATGGCTAAAATAGTCGATTTGTATTTGCTGCACCACTGCAAGCAGCAGCTACATACTCTACCCCCAATCTCCAGACCTAAATGCCATGGAAAATTTATGGGCTCAGTTGAAAAAATCTGTCCATGAACGTGATGTGACGAGTAAAGATGATCGAAAAAAAGTTCTTAAGAAGAGAGTGGGCAAAATTTTTTGTTGAAACAACAAAGAAGGTGGTGGAATTATGCTTAAAAGATTACAATTTGTGATTCAGACAAAAGGATTTGCGACTCAATATTAATTTACTATTTTTATGGTAATTAATAAAGATGTATACTCAATTTTGTGGTGTATTTTTTGCTCAATGTGCCATATTTATTTATTTTTTTAAAAAATAAATTCAATTTTGTAATTATTTTCTTTACACATTGAAAGAGGAGGACAAACAGTAAAAAACACAATTTTCTTATATCAAAATTTAGCTAATTTGGTAAAATCCTACTTTACGCGTTTAGATGTATATTCAATTTTGAGGCTCATTGTATAATAAATATTAAAATTTCAAATTATCTTTTTTTATTTCTATTATTGTTTTATTTATTTATTTTTGTCTATTTTTTTAAATATATGGCAAACATTAGTTTTTATAAAATGATGTTCCTCAGAATCTATCATTAAATTGCCATATTTTTAAATAAATTTTTCGATGTCAATTGTATTTTCTTTTAATACACTGTGTAATAAGAGATTGATTTAAAATATCCATTACTATATTTAATATAAAAACCAAAATCATTGTAAATGCGTATGATATTTTATCATACACATTTACACAGGACAGATTAGGATTTTCCAGAACAGGATTTTTACAGGATGTGGCAGATTGCCAGAATGAAATTAATTATGATGATATTGAGACTACCTGAATTTGAATTTAATAAAGTATACAGGCGTCTGAAATTTGATATGCAACTCAAGAGTTTGTGAAAAAGGCATGTTTTATTTTAAATTTTGCTTGAAATTAGACTGTTTTTAAACCTTTTTTGCATCTATTTTTAAAATAATTTTTTAAAAACACTTGCTGTGACTATTTTTTTATAGTGAGTGCATACATATGAAGTGTTTCAGATACGAAAGGCAAACTCTGCAAAATGTGGTTGTGTGAAAAAAATGTATTTGAAAAGATTTCCATGAGGGCGGACTCAAAAGAAAAAAAAAAAGTAATAATCAAAGTATTGTCGTTGTCGCTTCATTTTTGGTTTACTATTTTACAATAATAAATATATTTTTATGGCAAACGGCCAAAAAAAAAAAAAAAAAAAAAAAGGTTTATCTTGTGTTGAATTCGTCCTTTGTGTCTGCAACGACTCATATATGCGCTAATTACTCATGATTGTTTCTCGAACACATTAAAAATTGTTCGAAACTAATACGTTCTGTGGAATTCTTGATAAATTTCTATTGGCTGACAAAATAAGTTTAATGGAAAAAATGTACGACAAAAATCATTTCAACTATTCTTGTGTATCAAGAACAGTACGCTGTGGAGAGAGAGAGAGAGAGAGAGAGGCCGACCTGCCTTTCAGTGTCACACGAGAGAGAAACTATAAAAACTATCATCAAGAAGTCTGATTCTCTGCACGAGTCCTTTACTTGTGTTGTCCCAATCCCTCCGAAACTTTTTGCTTATAATGCAATGCTATAAGTTTTTTTTCTTTCGACTAATACTTATAACTGGGTAAATACGGGGTAATTTATTCCACTTAAAATATATATTTGGGATTTTGTATATAAAATTGTAGATTATTTATGTTAAGAAAATCATTTAATTCCTTGTTGTTATTAAATTATATAATAATTTTTAATTTTTTTTTGTTAAGTTATGAAAAAAAAAAAATTAGTCAAATGAAAATTGTGCTCGTGACATACTTTGACACTGCAAGGAAAACTTTACAATAAAGCATGTTAATGCATTTTTGCTATCATTAACTCTGTTATACGTAGGAAAATGTACAAATCGCTTAATGCCTGAAATAATTATTACATTTTAATAACTGCAAAAGTTCATTAAAAAACCGTGATAAAAAAATTAAATACATCAAATGCGAAAAGATTGTTCATAATTATCCTGTTCTCAAGGTTTTCAAAATCTATAGAAAGAAAAAAAAAAAAAAAATGCCAGAAAAATCGATTTAAAACATGTGGACATTTAAAATTGCCTTATTTTATAGAGTTATTTTATCTCCAATTTTACGCTCTCTCTAAAATTAATTTGTTAATTGTATCTAAATCATATTATTGGAATTTAAGAAAAGGCAAACATAACATTGAAATTACGAAATAAAAAATGTGCATAATTATCATTGCCTCTACCTAATGGCAGCATGTTTCGTTTGCTACTCTTTACACTCTTTAGTTGATGCTTTGAAGAGATGTAATGTTCTCAAATTATGGGGAATTACGATCTATTGCATTCAATTGTTGTGACTGATGAGGCATTTTTACGACACCTGTACAGTTATTAATCAACCGCAATCGGACGTGTAAGACAAAGACATATTACGCTGATAGAAACTAGAGTTACCTTCTGGATGGAAATTTTAAACTAATTAAATTTTTATTTAGAATGTAAGTATGGATTCATTGATTCATGGGGACATCAGTCATTCCCAACGTATACGTTATTCAAGGTTGATTTGTAATCCCACACGACAATTTATTAATCAACATGTTTAATTGGAGCACGTCCTGTTTTAAAATTATTTCAATTTTTTTTTTAAACACATCATGCAACGATTAATTTCAAATTTACTAGGAAAATTAGGAAATATAACGTTGATAAAGATATTCTTTAATTTTTTTTTTCAAAGCTTAAAAAATATTACATTTTATAAATCATTTCATATTATTTGAAGATCTATTCATGTTTCAATCATTTGAAAATGTTAACTTACAAGTATGTTATATTTTTAAAAAAAAGTACGCTGTATGTTGCCTAAAAACAGTTTTTTTAGGCAATATACAGTGCCTCACAAAAGTTTCTTAAGCGCAGAATTTCTTGGAATTTCTTTCGAGTAATTTCTACCGATAACTTTGCAAATTCTTCAAAATTGTTTTAATGACATTCAAGTAAAATGACATTGTTGGGTATGTGCATGAAGAGTATCCCATCCACACATGCGAAAAAATAACTGCATGAGGAAACAAAATGAGAAATAAAATATTTGTAAAATAATCACTTGCTCATTCCAAAAATTTTTTCAAGTTGCTGTGTAAGGATAATAAAAAAGGGATTACCCAGTACAATTGTAGTAAGAATTCTCAGAATTATACGCTTGTAATTAGAGACAAGATAATAATAACCATACGAACCACAACCATTATGAAATCATACGAACCACAACCATTATGAACAAATTTTTTTCTTTCCAAGATAAATAAATAAAATATGTACTAAGCCATATCTAAATTACTCAAAATAGATATATTCATAAATGTAACAATTAAATTCCCTATGGTATAAACCATTTTGTCACAATCTGCCAAAGAGAACTTTAATGCTTTAGTTATGAAATTTTTCTGATTTTTTTTTTTTATTTTCAGAAAAAAATACGATATATATATATATAATAATACTGTCTTCAACATAAACATTTTCGTCTTAGGAGAAATATATCAAAGCAGTCTGCATGAATCACTCGTGTGAGCTACTGGAAATAACTGTACCTGTGTGTGATAAAAGCATCGTTCTGTATAATAATTTGAATCCAATTATCCGAGTTGGGGGATTTGCTCAAAATTAAAAACATTGAATGTTGCAAATGTCCTTATTTATGCTACTTTTACACATAAATAACAATGCTATGGACCTGTGTAATTGTGAGGCATATTTTCTGTCATAAGAAAATATGCTTCACAATTCGTATCTTGGAAAGCGGACATAAAAGTAATCTTCAGGGATCGCGGAGGGTGAAAGTTCTTAAGCGGAACAGGTATTCCTTATCTCGACAGTGCATCTGAAACAGACAAAAGTTCATTCCTTTGGCGTGGACAGCGGGCACGTACGACTGCCTACCTAGATATCGAGAGAAAGTTTCAGCCTTTGACAGCAAACACAGAGGAAGGAAAAACTGGTTGGGACACAACGGAGCTGCATTCTGAGCCAGGTTCAAGAATAACACTTGCCTGCCTCATCCATGAATAGCTTGATACAAGATGTAAATATGTCATTAGACTGTTTATAAAGAGAAAAGAATTCAGATTAAAGATTCTCGATTTACGATTCCCGAACTACTCGTATGCATTCACCTCATTCGTCGATTGCCAAGACAACTTGGTTCAGATTCTCCACTATCGTGAAGATGACGACTTTATGGTAAAAAATGTCACTGATCAATTATTGATAGAATCTGAAAGAACAGAAGAAAAGAGGAAAACTAAAGATAAAGATTTCACAATTGTTGGTGACGGCTACACTCTGTAAAACAAAATGCCGCATTACAAGCAAAAGAAAAAAATGCATGACACAAAATAGTTGGGGACAATTTGTATTATTTATTTTCTACCGATTCTAAAATTTTCAAATGCCGTATGATTTGTTTTAAAACGTTATTCTGATGTTAATTGAGGAACACATAATCAAACTGCTATTTGTTGCACTAAAAATGTAATAGAAAATTTTAAATCCAATCATACTGATATCACTTCTTTCGAAATTGGTTAATAATATTTTAATTAAAAATTGTTCATATAAATTCTAAATGTAATTTAGCTGATTGCTTAACAAAACCTTTAATATGAAAGAATTTTTAATATGATTGGATGAAAATTTCCTTGTTCCTTTTTTTGTGTGTGTGTATATATTGGTATGACGACTTGATTGGACTGGCTGATTATTGGTTTGAAGATTATTTCGGTCCCCACACATTTATCACCAAAATATATATGCTAATAACTGCATCGTGCTGTATAATTTGAATCCAATTATCCGATGCTTCCTCCGCGCGAAGATTGGCTTGTCTCTCTACGGTCATCTTGTGCACACTTCAGGTAAACCGACCGAGGCCTGTAGTTTAAAGAGGATTCTGAATGACTTCGAACATTCATGGCACTACCGAGATTCGAACACGAAACTTGTGGTACTGAGCGCCAGCGTTAGCCACTCGGCCATCAGGCCCCTGCCACGCGGCGAAGAAAAACACCGATAACTACTAGCCAACAGCAATATCGACACAAAAACCATTTGCTTCAGCAAGCTGACCAAGGATTTTCACTATCAATTTTTCTCCACGTCAAACTCCTAATTGGCACAGCGGTTAGAGCAACTTTTTTTTTTTGTTTTTGTTTTATTGCGCCATCTGCAACACGATCCTGATTGTACTAAATATTTATTTTTATTTATTCATTTAATCGTTAAATATTTAGAGTAAATTCTTAATTTGTTTTCATTTTTTAATAATTAATTTTTATTAGCATACATCAATTAATTAAGCGCCTTTACCTTATAAATTAAAATTAGTAAGTTAAGAGGAGTTTTTGTCGATTGGTACTCAATCCGTCGGATAGTAGCCCCCCTCCCATTGCGTTGAAATGCATGAGAATAAAAATGCGGTTTCTTCATCTTACTTGATGCACGCGATGTATTGAGAGAGTTTTCTTAGAGGTATCTGAAGTTTTAGATCTAGTTAACATATTTTTATGTGTTCCTTAGAATAACGCGTTACTTTTTCTAATTTTAATTCCGTCACTGGATACCACTCATATTCCTCGACTGACTCTCTGAACTACATTTTTACAGAACTTTCTAAATGACATTATCCAACAAATGATTTGATTTTAAACAAATCTCTGAATCAATCGTGGCCTAAAACTTAAAAAAATTTAGATTTATTATAATTATTATTATTATTATTATCATAAAAGCTTTCGTTGCTAAATTGGAACCCTGGTTAATAGCTGTTTTCAAAGCTCTTTTTTTTTATATAAATTGCAACTCTCCTCCCATTATTAACTTTCCATGGAAATAGAAGCAATTATACTTGTTAGGATACAACTACCATTCGTTATAATTTGTGTAGGTATTTGGTATACTGATATTAATTTCCATCTGAACCGATACTAACACTTTAAATTGTCCGTTTGAATTGATCTGCTGACCTCAATTCTATTAATAAATTAACTATGAGGTTTCGCCTACTGCAGCAACTACATGAATAAAATATACTGTTAATGATTTTGTTCCTAGAATCACTTTTAAATTCATGAATTTTAGAAATACTAAAATTCTAAAATTATGAAAATAACCTAACATTCAAATTCGAAGCATTGATTCTTGTTTCTTGCAACAAACAAATAACCAAAAAAATATGATGATGATCTTCCCAATAGCAAACATAGCCACAAAGCCAACATAGCCAAACTGTGAGGTTTCGCCTACTGCAGCAACTACAGGAATAAAATATACCGTTAATGATTTTGTTCTTAGAATCACTTTCATGTTCAAGAATTTAAAGGGTTTTCCGAATGAGAATGTGTTAATATACAAATGTGTATAAAAAAAAATTCATCATCTTCTCTCTCGGCTCATTTCGATTTGATCTCAAGTTTCTCTTAAATTCGTTTGCTTTCAGACGTTTTGAAGAGTATAAAAAAAAAAAAAGAATTATTTCATTACAATTTTTTTTTTTTCCAAAGATACGACATATTTCTTTTAAAAAATAAATTATTTAAAATAAATTAATTAAATGGTGAACGTGAAATATATTTTTTTACAACTTCGTTTAATTTTTTTAAAAATTGCCATTAACAATTGTATTCATATTTATTTATTTAAAAATCTGAATTTTCGCTAAGATTTTTTTAGATATTCTAAAATTTCGAATTCCTCTATTTTAAAATGTCTGCACGTACTAATAATTATTCACTGGAATAATACTAAATTTATCAAAGCTTTCCTACGTCGTTTTATTTCGTTTAGAAAATGCTCTTAAACCGTATTAAATTAAATGTGAAACTTTCCTTTGAAATCAATAATTCAATTCTTCAGGAGGAAATAGTCTGATGTTTTTTTCTTTCATAACTTTTAGTCAATACTTTTAGAAACATTTTGTTAAATTAAAAGCATTACATATTTTAACATTATATTATTATATTTATTTAAGCCATTTCAGATTCATTTTAAATTCATGCTACAGATTGTTTTCAATTCCTTTTCTTACGGCTCGTATTCTGATTTCTTACTTTGACAACAGTTTAGGATGAATGTTTTCAGGAAATATATCAAACGAATTACCTGAGTAAATAAATTTGAAAAGCAATAAAAGCAGAAAATGTTTGAAAATTTTGTAATAATTTTTGAGAAATCAGTAGATATATGATTTAGTTTTTGTTTCATACTGAAACTACAGTTGATTCGTTTTTTATTATTACACGAAAATGATAAAAGGTTCATATTTACTTCAGTATTAAATCAATTATGTTATTTGGTTGCAGTTTACTAATATTTTCTGATATTTCTATATATATATATATACATATATTTATATGGTAAATTAGAATACAATCTTATTCTTCAGTTACAGTTAAATACAGCTCCTCTAATTTTACTTGATGATTGACTAAAATTATTGCATTTAAATTTGTCATTTCTTTTCAAATTAGTGTGCAAGGCTATAAATAGTAAAAGCGCTTTTCCTGAGTTTTTTCCCAAAATAGTCTCCTTTTTTTCAATGTAAGTATCGAAAATTTAGCTTTGAGATATTTTGTCCTATAGCGCATAATTTATGAACTAATTTGTGAAAAACATAATAATTGTAGAAATTTATAAATCTGCTTACATTTTTATCATGTGTGAACATGATGTTGTCTTGGTTAGGGGTCCGTGACGTTATCCGAAAATTAGGGTCAAGCAAATGAATTTCCATTACAAATTTTAGCGGAAAATGGAGCTTTGGACCCCTCAATTCTTGAAATGATTCATGAATAATGTTAATCTTAAGGAATTTTCTGGAGAACTTGGCTTTTGATTGATGTGTTTTGTAATATGGTTTTAAATCACTTTTCATGTTTTGGGTTGGGATTTTAAACATTTGTATTTCCAATGGCTATAAGTACTAGTGCGTTGATCAATTCCTTCTCTTTATATTTATCATATTTATCACTTTTGGCACTTTTCGGTGTTCATTGAGCTGTCCAGTTCAATAATAATTAATTATAATAGAATAATAATTTTTCACTCCACAATATCGATTTCTTAAATAATATATAAAATATTTCAGAAAAATGGGATCCTAACTGATCGTTTATAGTGAACAAATCATTTTTTTAATTTTATCGAATGGGCTGCTCAATAATTGTATGAGATTTTTTTATAAAACTCTTATATAATTATGACACATTTAAATTTAGTAGGATAGTAATACAATTCAATTATTTCCCAATGGAATTAGAAATTTTTAAAATTTCTTTAATCGATTTGTAAAGAGCAAAATTAAAATAATAATTTTAAATTTAGAAAATACTAAGAAAAATGTTGAAAACCCGCTATTAAACATTTTTCTTCAACTTGCAATGCGGCGTGGTGGCCAAGTGGCTAGCGCTCTGACCTTTGGTAGCCCAGGCTTCAGGTTCGAATCCGGGAGGCGACATGGATGTTTGTATGTGATTCGGAATCCACGTTAAGCTGTCGATCCCGGTCTATTTAGTCTAAAGTGTGCACAAGATGACCATAGAGCGAAAACCAATGTACTTTTAATAATAATATGAGCACATGTAAAGTCTCAAATGCCAGAAATTGCTCATTTCCAACTTCCCTTATTTTAAATACCAATTTTTAAAACGTATTCATATTATTTCGAGAAATTCTATTGTCCAAAATAATTCATTTACCAAGTAGCTTATTATGTTACTACAGCAACTAAGTCCATTTACCGTAATATGTATAACATATTCAGAGGATCTACTTCCAAAAGAGTCTAAGAAAGCCAAAAAAAAAAAAAAAAAAAAAAAAAAAAAAAAAATGTGTACAATCAAGGATCTGTATCATTTTATTGAACACAATTATATAATATACATTGTTTTAAGTGAATTGTAAAAAGAAATTAATCACAATCTACTCTATTACCACCCTAAAAACTATCAACTGCACAGCTACAACTACTCCTCAAAAAGATAAAATTTTGGCAGACTACTTTCGGGAGCAGTTTCAGAAAAATAACATTAATGATCCTCAGAATACTAAAGCTGTTTTGACTCTATCTCTAACTTTAACTCCATTCATTTTTCTCCAAAAATTGTTAATACTAAAGCTTCTAATACTATCAATTTTATCAGTGACTTAAAATTTAATAAAGCCCCTGGTATGGATACTATTACAAATAAGATGCTGAAAAATCTTCCTTTAAAAGCTATTTTTAAAATTTGCCAAATTGCTGACGCTCTCATTCATTATTCTTATTTCACTGATTGTTGGAAAAGAGCTCCAATTTTGCCCATTCATAAGAAAGGTAACGATCCAACTTCCCCTTCTAGCTACGGGCCCATTTCACTTCTTGCTTCATTAAGCAAATTAATAGAGAAGGTCATTTTGAATTATCTAAAAATGAAACTAAACAAAAACAAAAAAAAAAAAAAAAAAAACCTTCTCATTCCTCAGCAATTTGGCTTTACTGAAAAATTATCTACAACGCATCAACTACTTAATCTCACTGAAACAGTTTCTGAAGGATTTTCCTCGAAATTAGATACAGTTGTTTTTCTTGATGTAGCAAAGGCATTTGATAGAGATTCAAACTCAAAATAAGAACTTATGGATTAACTCATTGTTAATCCATAAGTTAATTATTTTCAACTTTTCTCCTTTTCTTATTAAAATTATTCAAAATTATCTTACTAACAGTACTTTTGGTAAGATAGATTCTCCATATAGATTCTTCTGTTCAAAAAATTCAGGCTGGTGTTCCCCATGGTTCAATATTTGGACCATTTCTCTACAATCTTTACGTTAATGATATTCAACAAATTTATAATGTAAAAATCAGTCTTTTTGCAGATGTTACAGTACTCCTCTCTCAAGGTCGTAAGCATTTTATCATTAGTAAAAACCTTCAGAATTATATTAATCATCTTGAACAATGGCTTATAAAATGGAAAATTCAATTAAACGTTGAGAAAAACGAAGCAGTACTACTCACGCTAAAAGGGTTCTTAATACTCGTTCTATCAAAATTTAACAGTTAATTGGACTGGGCAAACTAAATATTTGGGTGTAATCTTAGATCGTAAATTAAATTATGCTCCTCACATTAACTATCTTAGGGGATAAATTTAATAGATGCATTCGTGTACTGTATCCACTCATTTGTAGGAACTCTACTATGTCCTTGGAAAACAAAAAAAAAAACTCATTTATCTTGCTTACTATATGTCCAATACTTGCATACTTGCATAGATCATACAAAGATTTGAAAATAAAATCCTACGTATAATTACAAATTCGCCTTGGTTTTTCCGAAATGAGGATATCATACATGCTCTTTCCCTCCCTAGTTTTAAACAATTTGTGTATAAAATTGCAAAAAAAAAAAAAAAAAAAAAAAAAAAAAATGATTCTATTAAAAATATTAATAATTCTGTTTTAAATTATCTAAACAACTATATTTACGACATTTCTGATTTTAAAAATCGCAAAAGACATCGCGCTGTTCTGAATATTATTCATTAACGTACCGATATCCTCCTTTCCGAATTATCATGCAGTTTTTTCCACTGAGTCACAATTTCCACTCCAATCGTTTTTGCTTGTTTCTACTGTTTATCTATTTTTTTTATTACTTTCTTGAAATTATAATAGAAATATAAAAAAATTATATATGCATGATTTTTTTGTATTAATTAATAAAAAATACGAATAATTAATAAGTTAATTTTTTATTACTCTTTTTCTATCTAATCAATGGGCTTAAAGCTTAAGAAACTTCTCTCATAGAGGTTGCAAAGCAACCAAGGTTCTCCGTCAATCTGGCAAACGTCTTTTACATTTGTTAACCTGGGTCGAAATGAAGGCGCCTTGCAGTGAGAAAAGAGTTAAAGTCCTGATAAAAAAATTGAACGCGGTCTTTTCTTGGCATATCGAGAATTTTGACTATAGTTCAGAAGATTTCGAAGAAGTGGATTATTAGAATTATCAATTTTGAGCAGAAAATTTTCAGTTATCTTTTTACCGTAATTAAAAATAGGATCAATATTTAATTAATTACGTAACTTGATTCTATTGTAGTGAGAAGGCGCGTCGGTTATAGTTAATAAAATTTGGTTCTGGAAGACCTGCATCTTCTTCAAATTGGACATTGGAGAATGTATCCAGACTGGAGCTGCATAAAGCAGAACCGGTCTAATAAGAAAGATGTATATTGTGAGTTTACCTCCGATCGATAGCTTACTTTTTCTATTCATTAAAGGTTTTGCTTTATTAGCTTTTTCTAGTGTTTTTTATGGTAACTCAACCTTTTACTAAAATAACTCCCAGGTACTTGTATTCGGTAACAAAAGGCATTGGTTCATCAAAGACAGTAATTTGGCATTCTTCTCTTCTTGTGGAATATTAGGACTGCACATTTATCAGGATTTGCTTTTGCTTTCCAAAGGCATAACCATCTTTCTATTCTTTCAAAACTCTGAAGTCGGAAGTAAACAGTATAAGCATGGGTGTGCTGGGTGATTATTGCCGTGTCGTCCGCGTACATGGCCGTGTGTGTGTGTGTCTGGATAGCGTGGAAAATCATTAACATATAAATTAAACAAAAGTGGTGATAAAATCGATCCTTGTGGTAGTCTGCTTTTTATTTTTCGTGTTGTGGATGTAATGCTGTCAATTTTAGGCTGAAATGAATTTTATTTTTACTAAAAACTGTTTAATAATGAGAGTATGCGGAAGATGTGATGGAAGTTACGGATCGAAACGAAACAATACTTTTCGCAGGGCTGTAGAGACGCGACAGACTCACCAATCGGCCCTCGCCAAAAGCTTTGACTCCTGTGCAGCTAGGAGGCGGCTATGTTCTCTCTCTTAATAGCCAACAAGTGAAGTGGCTGCTCCGCCAAACCGTGCCATAATTATACAGTTATTTCTTTGAACCCACCAGTATTTGCATTTAGAAGCTCCGATTTTAATGCAACTCAGCAGTACTTTTTATGCATTTTCAATGAAACCATATTATTTTGGTCGACCGTATAAACCAAGGCTTCAGTGATACACACTTCGGCATTTCCGAAGCCTGGTAGTGGGTTCCACG